>JACCIB010000525.1:0-129998 GCA_018906965.1 Philotrypesis tridentata
TATCTTCTTGTATCATTTTTTGTAACTTCCTAGATCCGATGTGACCGTAATATTCATGTAATTCTAAAATGAATTTACTTACGTATCTCTCCGGCATTACCAACAAATATCGTTCAAAACAATTTTTCTTATAAGTCAAATCGTCTTTCACAATATAAATCGGCAGCTTTACATGATGCCTAGATATTTTCATCAAGCACATGTACAGCTTTCTCTTTCATCCTTTGAATTTTTTCATTCCCACCTTGATGAGTTTTAAAATTCTTAAAAACAGAAATCAATCTTCTTTACTAAATTTCTGTTTCCGATGAACAGTCGAGATCACAATCTCTCCAGGCTTGTTTCTCACAGTACTCATGTAATCGGGATGCCTTGATAATAAGTCAGGCACGACATTGTCTTTCCCTTTTACTGTTCAAATTCTAAATTCATGATCTTGAATTGCCATTACCCATCGGCGTATTCCTCGCACTGGTCAAATCGAGTAATTAAACATATGAGTCATTCCACGGGATACTGGAAAACTTCCTGGGGGCCTGGACTATCGAAAAACTTTTGGGTCCCCTAGGGCACACTTACCAGACCTATTTTTTCTGATTTATGGGACCCCTCCGAATAGAACCGTGCGAGCTGATCATTATCGGTTGCCACCCGGTTTCCGATCGAAAAAAAACGCAAAAATGTTCATTACATTTTCTTTTGCATTTTTACTGTTGAGCGCATTATCTTGTGTACTGTGAGTCCCTTATGGGACTTGGCGCTATACTTTATATATACAGAACGAAAGTGCAAGCTCAAGAGCTTTAAATCGAGCCTAAAATTTTTAAAATCGGATGTTCCCGCGTCACGAGTTACAACCCACGCTTCAATACTACTGCTAACTCTTTATAGGGCTCTCGCGGAACTATCAATTTTCACTTTCTTTTCAAATCCTCGAAATTTGATCCAGTGACTCGATTTTAAAGTTTAATAGCTTAAATTAAAGCTCTTTTCCTCAACTTTACGATTTTTAGGTCCAAAATTGATTTTTCTTATCTATTGAGCTATATATATATGCGTTCAGAAAATCAATCCGCTTTAGAAGCATATATATAGATCAACAGATAAAAAATTTTGAATTTAGACCTAAAAACTACAAAGTAGAGGAAAAGAGCTTTAATTCGAGCTATCAAACGTCAAAATCGAAGCATTGGATCGACAGTAATAGGGATTTGAAGAAAGGGAAAAATGTCTGGTTTTTTGGAAAAATCGAGCTATTTCGTGAAAGTCAAACCAAAGCACTTTTTTCAAATGTTCATAAATTTTGATCGAGTGATTCGATTTTGACGTTTAATAGCTTAAATTTAAGCTGTTTTCCTCAGCTTTTTTGTTGGTACAAATACTTTTTTGTAGTGAGCTATATATATGCTTCTAAAGCCGATTGGTTCTTTGCAAGCATATATATAGCTCACTATATATCAAATTTAAATTTTGACTTAAAATTCAAAAAGTTGAGGAAAACAGCTTAAATTTAAGCTATTAAACGTCAAAATTGAATCACTCGATCAAAATTTATGACCATTTGAAAAAAGTGCTTTGGTTTGACTTTCACGAAATAGCTCGATTTTTCCAAAAACCAGACATTTTTCCCTTTCTTCAAATCCCTATTACTGTCGATCCAATGCTTCGATTATGACGTTTGATAGCTCAAATTAAAGCTCTTTTCCTCTACTTTGTTTTTTATCTGTTGATCTATTTATATGCTTCTAAAGCGGATTGGTTTTCTGAAAGCATATATATAGTTCAATAGATAAGAAAAATCAATTTTGGACCTAAAAATCGTAAGGTTGAGGAAAAGAGCTTTAATTTAAGCTATTAAACTTTAAAATCGAGTCACTGGATCAAAGTTTCGAGGATTTGAAAAAAAAGTGAAAATCGATCAGTTTTGCGAGAGCCCTATAAAGAGTTAGCAGTATTGAAGCGTGCGTAACTCGTGACCGGAACATCCGATTTTAAAAATTTTAGGCTCGATTTAAAGCTCTTGAGCTGCACTTTCGTTCTGTATATATAAAGTATAGCGCCAAGTCCCATAGGACTCACAGTACACAAATAATGCGCTCAACAGTAAAAATGCAAAAGAAAATGTATAAAGATTTTTGCGTTTTTTCGATCGGAAACCCGGGTGGCAACCAATAATGATGCAGCTCGCACGGTTTCTTATTCGGAGGGGTCCCAGAAATCAGAAAAAATAGGTCTGGTAAGTGTGCCCTACCCAAAATTTTTCGGTAGTCCAGGCCCCCAAAAGTTTCCAGTATCCCGTGGATTGACTCATATAAATCAGTGCTTGGTGATCAGTTTTCACCTGCACTTTCGCCATTCTTAAATAATCGTCTAACTTCATTATGCAAAAAACAATTGCAAGAAGTTCTTTTTCGGTAGTGAAATAAGCCAATTCGCTGCCTTTTAAAGTACGACTAACGAACTTTATGACTTTTTCCACTCCATTTTCATCTAATTGAGACAGAGCACCTGATATCGCAAAATCACTACTATCTGTTCTCAATATATAAGGTTTCGTAGGATCAGGATGAGACAAAGTAGCATTTTCCAAAAATAACTGTTTAACATTTTGAAATGCTTCATTCTCTTTGTCCCCCCACCCCCACTTTTTTACTCTTAGTAATCTAAATAATGGTTCCATTGCATATGCAAACTTATCAACCATTCTACCATAAAAATTTACCAAACCAAGAAAACCTTTTAATTGTCTATGGTTTCTAGGTATTGGAAATTCTCTTATTAATTCAAGCTTTGCTTCCTGAGCTTTTATTCCTTCAGGAGTAAGCGTAAAGCCAAGAAAATCAATTTCTTGTCTAAAGAAATGTGTCTTTTTAAGAATAAGAGTGAAATTATACTCTTCTAGTCTTTTAAACAATTTTTCAAGATGCACTAAATGAGCTTCTTCTGATCCGGAGATACATAATAAATCATCTACAAAATTTATTATGTTTTTACCGAGCCCTCTGATAGCAAAATCTAAGCCTCTCACTAATGCTGAGGTACTTACACTGGTGCCAAAAGGACAAACGTTAAATTCATATACTTTGCCTTCGTGCATAAAACCAGTATATTTTTTGCTTTCTTCGGCTAACGGTATCTGCCAAAAACTACTCGTTAAATCAAGACTTGTCATCACTGCAATTTCATCACAAATTTGCAATAATTCCTCTACATTTCTAGGAGACTCATAATCTTTTACAAAGCGCTTATTTGCCTCTCTAGCATCAAGACACGGCCTCACCGTTCCGTCTTTTTTTACTGGAGTCACCAATGGACTAATGTATTGACTGTTTGACCTTCTAATCACTTTCCAGTCTAACAACTTTTTTATCATTGCTCTAACAATTTCTCTATTGTTAATTGCAATAGGATATGGAGCAACATAAAATGTAGAATCATCTTTGATCTTGATTTTATATTCAAAATTCTTTAATAATCCTGGTTTTTTACAAAAAACCTTTTTATATCTCCAGATGAGATTTCTGAGACTATCGATAGTTCTCGGATTTTTACAGAGGCAATTCTGAAGTTTCCCTTCTACTTCTTGCACTGTAATGTCATACAGATCTGTGCCATCTGATGACAAATTATTAATTACCAGAGACGCCTCGCATTGATTTCCATGCAACTCTGAGTAATTTTTATTGAGTTCAGAGAGAAAAGTCCGACCTGCATTTAATTCGGCTTGTTCCTCCTGACTCCAATAATCCTCAACTTCTCCAAAATCTTCGATTGCCTCAATGCAACGATGATTTATCTCTTCTATACTCAATGGAGAGGTTTTATAAATTAACCATTCCATATTATCTTTTGATTCTCTTAACTCCACTGTGCCCATACGAAATTTGATAGACATATCAAAACTTTCCATAGCATCAACTCCAATTATGCAATCCTTAGATAATCTCGGAATTACAATGATATTAAGATTTTTGCTTGCTTTTCCAATAGTAACTTCCGCAAAAAATTGAATCTTTAGACGGACAGATTGAGCTCCAATAGCCCCTTTAATAACTTGTCCTATAATAGGTAACGTTGGACATTTATTAAATTTATCAACATGCAATCTGTAAAATTCATCAGAAATGCACGTGATAGGGCTGTCTGTATCAATGAGAGCTTCTACCTCGACATCTTGCAAATTTATTTTAATCACAGGACACTCTGTGTTGTGGCATTTTTTAATTCTCTCCTCCGGACCATCTAACAAGGCTCCTCTAGGATCTTCAAAAATCGTTTGAATATATCCTTTTCTAGAATCAGTCGCCTCATTACTCTCTCTATTTGAGATAAAATCCGGGGCACATGCTGCGACTGTCGTTAGTTTCCCGACATTCCGCATGCCTCTAACGGATTTTTTAAAATTTCTCTATATAAAGAGTAAATGTCATGTCCATTTTTCGATTTAGTACCAGTACTCTTCTGTGGCATTTTTTTAAATGTACTCTGTCCACCAGAAGTTTTCTGACTAGTCGCAGCTTCTCCGGATTTAGCTTGAATTTTATTAGTCTCAGAGCTCTCCTCGGATTTACTTTGACTATTCAGATTGTTACTGTTATTATTATTAAACCTTTGATTGTTCCAAGGTTTAAAATTTTTCTGAGAATTCTGTACTGTCGAATTAGTACTAGCACCAGAATCCGTAGATTTATTGGATAATACAGATTTACTCTCTTTTTCCCTCTGCATTCCAATATCTTTGCAAGATAATAAATCAAGCAAACCTGATTTAGTTTCTATTTTCTGTGTAGAAACTGCAAATCTTACTTCGAATCCATGATGATCCGCAAGTTTCCTTACAAGCTCTTTTTCAGACATTTCTCCTATGCCTACTGCTTGACTCATTAATTCAGTAGTATATTCTACTCGAGTCTTTTTCTCCATATCACTGTATGTACCATATTCATTTTTTCTTTTGATTTGGTCAGTGATATCAGAATTCCAAAATCTCTGTTTGAATTCTTTTTCGAATTGATCGAATGATGAGATAGAATTTTCTATCATATCCCACCAACTACCTGCTATACCTCTCAAAGAACGTGCCAAAATATACTTGACATCGTCTAGAGGCAAGTCCTCCGATCCCATATATCTTTTAATCTCCCTTAAAAAATTCATAGGCTTATCAGATAAATCAGCCTTGAAAATAGGTGCAGACATTTTTTCTCTCCGAAAAGCAGAACGACTCGTGTTTAAGAAACTCTGATTTACTCTTGTACTCCTGTCCGGAGACAAAATTAAACTAGGCTTAGTTATATTTTCTCTTAGCCTGTCTTTTATTGGTCTCATGGGCGAAGGAGATCGACTACTATTGGATAATCGTCTAGTCGAAGCTCTCGTATCTCTTATTTCATCATCTGACCATTTTATTGAGTTATTTTGAGTAACTCTAGATTTTTCATTATCTTTATTGATCCGACTTTTGAATAGATCAATTTTCAGTTCATTTTCAATCTCATGATCTTTGACATTTTTCGTCATTCTCATGAGATCGTAGAGCTGCTCACTATGCTTATCAACGCTAAGCTCATGAGTGCTTAATCTGCTTTGCAGAATGTCTATTTCATTCTCAGCGTTTAACTTAAATGTTCTTAAATCGCTGAATTACTGATCTTGATCGATTATTACGTCCTGCATCTCTGTTATTAGAGTGCTATAACTTTTATTCGAATTTTCAGCTTTTGTCAATCTGGATAGCAATGTTTATTGGCATTTTCCAAAAAAACAATGCGCTCCTCTAGAGATTTTACTTGAGAATTATCCCTCAAGTTTCTCTGTTTCTCGTATTGTTCGAAATACTTTTGAATTATATGCTCCACAGCTCCTTCATTTATGGCTGACTCTGGAGTTATATCTTAAGACATATAAATGCGTATTTTATCCGCATCCTCACTTAAATTCTCAGCATATGTTTTTATGTCATTCACATCTGTTGTGAGTTGTTGAATTTTTGTATTAATCAATTCAACACCCCTAGATGCCTCATTACAATTATCACGACGCTCAAAATCTCGTTTTTGGCATCGTTTTTCAAGCTCCTTTTCACTTGTATTTAATTTCAATTCAAGTTCTTTTATTTGTCTAAGAGCTTCTTGACAATTTTCTTCGGAAGTTTGAACATTGTTTGTCAAATCTTGCAAAGCAACTTCATTTTCTTCTATATACAAAAGTATATTTTGCATATTCTCATTAACTTGCTCATTGAAAGCCATTACTTCATCTTCAAGAGCATTGTCAATATGTGTGTCGTCTTTTAATTTAGCAAGAGATTCATTCAAAGCATCTCTTTTTCCCTGCAAACTACCTTGATTCTCCTCAAGGAGCTTAGAACTGCGTGTTTTCACCATCATACTATAGTGTACTCGGCACAGATAGTATATAACACCGCTGGTCTACTAAGAGTTAGATGGCTCAGAGGTAAACCTCCCGTCCTCAAACTCTCCGATCAGAGTTCGAATCTCGCTTAAGTCGAAAAAATTTTTTTCTTCCGAAATTATTGTTTTTTCATGTGAATAAATTAATAAAATTCTCTTTTACAATTTACAAAAATTTCAGTTGCAAATTTTAAGCGAATTTTCTCTTATAACTCCTTTCGGATATTATTTTTCGAAATTCGTATATTTCATTAGTTCATATTCTATCGGCTTTTTGTCTCCCACACAATATTGCAATATTTATAAGTGATTGACAATATTGTATATTAAACAAATTTAACCATGAATATTTTGAACTATTATTGAAATATATATTAATAAAAAAACCCGAGATTCTACTTCATATATATATATAACTATTACTTTTATGATAAATTTTTTTTGCACGGAAAGAAAATACTATTTATACACTAATTATACACTAGCAATTTTGGAATAAAAAAAAACACTTTTAAATTGAAAGGTTTGACATTTTTAATGTCAAAACGTCGATTTCTTCTTCGACCTTCTGCAGACGAGCGTCGACTTCAACGTTTCTCTGCTCAACGGTTTCCTCTAACACGTCTAAACGTTCTAGAGCCAACTTTAAATTTAATTCTTCGAGACGATATACTCTTTCCTCTAACAAGCAAATCAACTCTCCCAACTGATAGTTTTCGGAGGCCAGTTCCTGTACTCTCTCTCCGAAATCATAAACAGGATTTTCCGGATGATTGACGAGCTCTTCTCCGGGCTACGGAAAACTCACCGGAAAAAATATAGGCACCATTGAATTAAATCTGTGTACAAACTTTGTAACTCTCTTTCTCTCTATCCTGGCAGGATCGCCAATGTAATGGTTCGTTTTCTTGGTTAGGAAGATAGAGAGGAATGAGGAATTATAATAAATACACAGGTATATTGATGCTGCAACGTACCGAAGCTTTATTTATTTCAACACGCAATAGATAAGTCTACGAGTGAATAATGCCGTGAACGGGCCTTACCGCCGCTTTTATAGGAAAACACGTATATACACATTGAGCTCGGATTGATATACACATCAATCCGATACTCCCTACAGGCAACGCGCTCATATTCTATTTACACCGCGTATACATTTAATATACATGTAACGGAGAAAAGGCGCGAATCTGCCAAACGCTATACACGAGACGACGCGCACTATTTACATATAATCAACTCGAGGCGAACGCTTTCTGTTTACACGGGGAGGGACAGGACCGTTACATAGTCCCCTTCTGTTAATTAATTATTATTGTAAATAACAATAAATTAACAGAAATCCCCACTTTCTTTATTTTTTACATAAAATACAAATATACAGAAATAAAATAAAAAAAAACACTTCCTATCTATCGTAATTAAAACCATTTATTTATCAAAAAAAAAAAATAATAAAAAAAATAATCTCAACTTTTTTTTTTAAACTCAATACGGAGTATACCGCCTCCTCCTCTTTTGTTCTGTAAAAAAAAACAAAAAAAAGTGCTGCAGTGGTGTGTACCGACAGAGAGTGTGTGGCACGCACACACGGCAGATGTGAATAACATATATACATGCTGAATATATAGCGTTCATATGCGTGAAAGTTGCTTCGCGGGATGAAGTAGTTCCGAGATCAATATATCCACCATATCTACCAATACACAAATCAGTTGATTTGTGCACTGGAAATGGAAGAGTGAGGCACGGATGTAAGAAAATAATTATGAAAGAATATAGCGTCGCTTCCAACGAAGACTAACCACTGTTCAGAAAGGTCAATTTTCAATGTTCAAAGTGTTATAAGAAATTGAAGCTACTGCAACGTATGGTAAATTTTGCATGTCGATGAAAGTACAAATTTATCTAAGTTTCGATAAGTTTATATTATTCACAGACATTAATGTAGCATTGAATTTAGGCGTATATTGAAGTTGCTAATCTTTATTGGAAGCGACGACATGGTTTTACAATATTTTTTACGCGTTAAATAAAGCCGCGTTTGTTTACGCATAACGTTATATTCAAAAGCGAGCTTTGCGAACGACGCCATGCACATGATTAACTTTGCTCTAACATTTGCACCAATTACTCACCGATACCAAACTGATTGTTAATGCATCGTTTGAATCCGTGAAAAGCACGATAAATTCACTGTGCCCCACACCCCAACAAAAACTCATAAACAGAAAGAAAAGCAGCGAACACCTTACAACTTCTTAGTTATGATGTGTATCTATCTATCTATATATATATATATATATATATCTGTATATATAGTTAATAGTTAATATATAGATAATATAAGTACACTCGCAAAGTATACATATATATTATACATAATATATAGAGGCAAAGGGAGTGGACACACACACGCACACACGCATACGCGCACGTTTGCACACACATACACACTCATAGGGAAAGCCCGAAACGCTGTATAAGCTGCAACACGTAGTGCACTGCGTTAAGGGCCTGAGAGTGGGGGGCGAGAAGCTCCCCACCTACGCACACAGTATGCAAGAAGCTATGATCTCGCTGTAAGTCAGCTACGTAGAGACTATCGGTAGTGGGGGACTGCGCGCTCCTCAAACTCTGCCCAAATTCTGTGACACCTTCCCCTCCTCTGCTTTCCAAATTTTCACGCAAACCCCCCATACCAACTCAAGCACTAGAACGTCCGTAAAAATGTTATTCACATCAAAAAAAAAACCTCAAACTCTCTCCACTATTAAAAAAACACTTCACACTAACCACTCACTTCTTTCCCTTTGAGGCGCTCGCACCGCCTGAAATGCTGGCACCGGTGGATATGCCACAGCCGCCTCCTCCGGAGCCCACTCCAGCTCGAATTCCAACAGTTGCTTCCTCAAGTATTCCACGGAATATTTATGATAACTCTCGTCATCATAAATATCCCGCTCCACCCAAGCAAGCTGCCGCCGTACTTTTCCCATGGAGTGGATACCCTCGCCGGTCTGCGCCGCTCTGCCCTTCGGTGGCCTCCACCTCGTCCTCCTTCTTCGAAAGACGCCCGCAGCAAAGGTTCGGTCCCCTGGCCTCTCCTTCCAAGCATCGTGACCCGTCTGGGTCGCCTTGTCCTCCTTGCCGACCGCGGCCAGACCCTCTAAATCGCCCAGGATCTCTTCCATGGATTCCTCCAGGATCATATCCTGATCCTGAACACTTAGCTCCAGAACGTCTTCGTCGCACATCATGCCTCTTCAAAGGAAAGCAGAGTACTAAAATTGATTTTGATATTCTAGGAAAAGTTCAACCTTTCCTCAGAATCAAGTACACACCGGTCATTGACACGGGTGTTTACCTCTTCGAACTCTCTCAACGCTTTCAAGAATTCATACTTGTAGTATAGTGTAAATTCGTATATGCATAAATGTGCAATTCAGCACTTTAAGCAGTGTCGTTGACACCCAGCGCAATATAAATATGAGTCGCTTACGAGACAGCAGGGGACACGGATATGTGTAACTTGTATACGTTTGTTATTGTAACTGATACTTAAATATATTATTAGTTTTAGTATACGTGATTTTGTTAGTTATTTCCTCAATTCTGATACACTACAATACTAAGGAAGAGAAAAAAAACTATTCCTTCTCCCTCAACGCTTTCAGGAGATAAGGATGACTACCAATAGAGCACTCCATTAATGCCTTCAGGAGGTCTACAAAAATGCAAAAGAAAAAAAAAGAAATCGCGCCCTCAGGCGACAAAAGCCATGATAACATACGCATTATCAATTACCGAGATTGCGGCACTAACATAGCTGATCAGTATGACACGGCGAACGGTAGCGGCAATGCGCCAGAAATAGAGCATTAGAGCGGCATTAAGCCTGCTCTAATCTAATTATAAATCTAGAAATAGTAATTGGAATATAAATAAATATAAATTAATAATACATAAAAGTAGATTAACGAATCATTATCTTTTTCTTAAGTAACTTTCTTAAGTTAAGTTCGCTGAATCGCCGCTTAACAAGAGACGCTATCGAGCGACGCGAAAGTCGTCACGAGATCAAAATTCACACTAGCAACGAGACACAGAATATAGACAATCGCACGTAACCGTCCATCGCGGATTCCGCGAAAAACATGACTATCGCGAAGAAGCGCGAGAAAGAGAGCAATCATATGAGATAGGCGAAACCCTAACTGTTAGAGGGCGAATTAGACTCCACAGCCCTGACGTGGAAAAATATCGTCTACTTGATAAGAGAACGCGCAGTTTTAACATCGCGGTACGAAAACCCGGCGCGAAAAGTAATCCAACCCCAGCGATAATGTGAGGCGCGAGCAGCATCAACAGCCAGTTGCACCGCAGATACGCACTCGGCATGAAAAAGCCGAGACCGCGAAGAAATTACTAACTTCGAATTACGCCTACCTTTGCTTCACAATTTTTCCGAAATAGATTTCAGCGTCATCCGAAATTCCCCGCAACTGAAAGTCGCGAATCAGGGATTCGGAACAGCGGGCCGCGCCTCACACGCGTCCGCGTGTCAGGAAGGCTGGCACGCGACTGCTTTGGACGCAGAGCAGTCAAAGAGATAAGGGTTTAAAGGTGATTCGGAAACGAATCACCACTCCCTATCCAGGCGGAGCTTATAGAGCGCCCGTGGCTGAGTCCTGCCAAAATTAACAAAAAAGAAGGAAGAAATACTCCGGCAGAGACTCCCACGGGATGCTAGAGAGGCTCTGTCGATCGTTCTGAGATAGCCTATTGAAACACACCGGCGAAGTCTATTCAAACGGAAGAAACTTCGCCAGGCAGCCGTAGGAGAACCGGACCGATCCGTGCCACGCCGTCTTGCCAAAAGTGACAAGATAATGGTTCACGCGGGCGACGTGGGGTGCGCGGGCCACTCAACGTCAAGCTGAGACGCTTGGTGGGCTAAGACAGTTATGCTTATATGGCAGCGCATCCGCATGCATCCGCGTGTCAGGAAGGCTGGCACTCGGCTACTTTGGACGCAGAGCAGTCAAGGAGATCAGGGTTTATAGGTGATTCGGAAACGAATCACCACTTCCTATCCAGGCGGAGCCTATAGAGCGCCTGTGGTTGAGCCTGCCAAAATAAATTAATAACAACAAAAGAAAAGAGGAAATACTCCGGCAGCGACTCCCACGGGAGATTAGAGAGGCTCTGTCGACCGGTCTGGGCAATCTTATCGAAGCGATCTGGCGAACTTTGCTGTAATGGTTGAAAAGTCTCCAGGGAGCCGTAGGAAAGCCGGACCAGTCCGTGCCACGCCATCTTGCCAAAAGCGACTAAAATAATGGTTCACGCGAATGCCTGAAACGCGCGAGCCTTAGCTTAACCGGCATCGAAATTAAAAACAACCGTAGCGTGCATCGTTTTTTTTACCATTTTTTTTTCGCGGCGCTGGACGCGCGACGCGAAAAGAAAAAAAAGGAAACATATTGAGTAATAACTCGAAAATAGTCTCGAAGAGCTGGTCGTGCGCCAATACGTTATTCGATATTGTTTATATTACAATAGATTTCGCAGTATTTATGCAAACTATTAAAATTAAATTAGTTATTAAGAATCCTTACAAAATCAACTTAACACATATTTTCGGTTAGACCTCATAAAAGGTAATTTATTTATTAAGAAAAATATGAGTAGGAAGGCGTGGGACCTCGCTTACGCCGCGGTATCGATAAGCTCGCATGAGCTCGCCCGGACGCGAACGGTCAGACAGCTGTAAACCCCATGACAGGGGCAGGCCAGGGGGGCCTAGAAGACGGTGCCATCCGGGCCACCGGTGAGGTCCAAATGGCGAGCAATGGGTTTGCTATCATAGTCGGCTATTGCTAGCCGATCCTTGGGAATAATGGAGCCCGCGGGCCCAGCACTCGAAACCACGGTGTTGACAAACTAGAAGAAAAGTAAATCGCGCGTTATAATTAGTTATCAGCAATGTAGTCTAACGCGGAGTAAACTCACCTCCCCTCCAGGGCATTCGAGTTCATGAAGGAGGCGGAGCTCCCCCTTAGGGTACTCCATGTAATGGATACCTGGTGGCGGCTCACTAGCCCGTTTCAAGCCAGTAGCATCAACGCAACGGGTCCCGAGCTAAAAAAACAAAAAACCGGAACACGGTTAAACGACCTGTAAAAATGGATCGAGATAACACGAAAGAAAAAGTCGAGACTTACAAAGCCGTGTTTTAAACAACAAATCGCCAACCGATTCTTGTAGCCCGCCGGCACATACAAGTGAAGCTCGTCCGCCTTCAAATCGCCCCATAGTGGCTGCCGATCCGGAAAAGCGGAGTGGTAGACCACCTGAAAGGGCTGAAATTTCGAAAAGCCGTGAATAAAAATAGAGGTCAAAATCCCTTTTGTCAAGAAACATACTCGTGCGTAGGCGCAAAAGTTCAGTAAAATCACACATAAACGCAAACATTGTTAATTGGAAAACGCACATGTATATGGGCGCAAAATTTTATTTTCAAATTCAGAAATGCACAATTGCACACGCACATAGACAAAATTTTTTCTAAGGACTGGCGCCTAGAGACGAGCGCAGAAAATATTTTCTGTGCCGGAAATCATATTAAACACAAAAATGTATTCAAATTTTTTTTCTAAAGAATTACGCACATACATTAATGCGAAAATTTTTCCGGAGGAATTGCGCCTATATACAAGCACGATATACGAGCGCGATATACGAGCGCGATATACGAGCGCGATATACGAATGCAAAAAATTTTTTCCGGAGGAAGTGCACCTATATACGAGCGCGATATACGAGCGCGATATACGAGCGCGATATACGAATGCAAAAAATTTTTTCCGGAGGAAGTGCGCCTATATACGAGCGCTTTGTCCGGAATCACGCCAATATTCGAGCGCGAAGATTTATTTAAAAAAAAAAAGCACGCATGTATGGCACAAAAAAAATATTTTTCTTCCTTCTCAAGAAACCCGAAAAATCGACGAGCAAAAGAAAAGAAAGTAGCAGGCGCACGATTCCGAGGTTATGACAAAAATGGCGCATATACACATAAGTCAAGAACAACCAAACGCGCGCGCGCACGAAGCTAAAATTTCCCTGAAAATCCGCGCATGCACGAGCAAAACGTGTTCAAAAACCACACGCGCACGAGTGCAGAAAACCCCATAACGAAACGCTCGCGCAAGCGCGAAAAGCACGCAAACAAGCGCGAGAATTTGCGCGACTCGGCAGAAACAACGCGAGCGCCGGAAAAACATACACATTTCAGTAAGTACTAATCTCGTCAGAAAGAATTACACATGGGAAGGGGCACCGACAAAACACAAAATCACTTACCTTTGCGCAGCGACGGCATGCCAAAACCTCGTAGGCCTGAGCTCCGGTCAGCAGATAATTGTCCCGCTGACAGGTCACCCGAGCATATCCGCGGCCGTGCGGCAGCGAGCCGGGGGAAGGGTCCACACCATTGGGTCCGAGGGGAGCGATGATCAAGCCACCTTTCATTATTTCGGCTACTAGCCCTTTGGCGGCGGCGATGCGGCGCCCTCCTCGATGGTGCCGCGGTTCCCGCGAATCAGCCATATCGCACAAGCACTTTCACCGCGAATTCACTGCACAAAAAACACAAGAGCACGCGCGGGAAAATCGCGAGATGTTACATCTGCAAGAGCTATTAACGCACTAAGGCATCGCCGATCGAAAACTACTTCGAGCGCGCAAAGGAATGCGCGATAAACACGATCGAGCGTCGCCGCCGGATGCGGGAAGAAAAACAAAGGACGATAAGGGCCAGCCGCGCGCTCGCCAGCGATTAGCTGCACGTTGCAGCGTACTTAAGACCGCGGCGAGCAGCGCGAAGAATAAATCAAATTAAAAGAGCGTTCGCAAGAAAATAAAAATGAAAGTAATAGCCGCGACGCGGCGCCCGCCGCGATTAGGAAGAAGCCATGATGCACCATACACAAACACTAGAACAACACGAAAACACGCGCCGCGGATGCACTCGCGGGGGAAGAGAGCGAAAGATCCGGCGTTGACAATTGCAGCTAGCACACTGGCGAGACGCTAATCGAGAGCTGCCCAGAGCGCGCATCGGAATGCGATTAGCAGCCTCGACCGAGACGCTCGGCGAGACGCTGCGGCTCGACGGAGTTACAGCGAATAAAACTTTAGAGTACTTCGAATGATCAAAAAACCAAGCCCTGTGTCTAGTCAAAGGGACACGCAACTAGGCATATAAATAATATATAAGGCAATGATTTGAGAATACAATGGTTATATAATATAATGATTTATAATTTTATAACATACACCATTTTTTTACAGGTAAAATAGTGGTAAGCGCGTATAGCGTAACCGAAACAAATATTTCTAAGAAACATTGCATTGTAGTTTATAATACTAAATAATATGACAATATGTAAAACAAAAAAGGCAACAAAATCAATAAGTTAACGTTATATTTGAACAATTTTGAATAGATATATTATACAACCAAATAATAGTTTGTAAAATCGCACAAGCAAAAAAAAGAGAAAAAAATAAAAAACAGGGACACTTTAATTTAGATAATTTCGAATAGATAATAAGTGCATAAGGTTATATGATATGAATAATAAACTTATAGTATTGTAATGTTATATTACGTCATATAGATAATAAGTTCATAATACTACAAGATCTGTAAATCTGTAAAAGCCTGCTCTGGAAAAATTGTAAGGCAGCAGCGGCTGTCGGTTTACGCACACACACACATACACACAAATACACACACGCACGCACACACATACATAAACATACTTAAAAATAAAAAAAAATCGATAAAGATTATAATTAGAAATCCAATTGCGCGAAATGCGCGCGCGAGCTACGCTTGCTGGCATCTATAGGGACACACACACACACTTACATATTCACACGAACACGCGTGCACCCTCGGCTAAGCGCCTCCCGCATTGCCCATTTTTTTTGGGGGGGTGCGAGGACGCGGCCCACCGCGACGCTGGACGTGTCACATACGAGCCTTGACTCGGGTGACCGTCGGGCGGTGCTGAGCTAGCACCTCGCGCGGGAGCGCGAAAGCCGGAGCGTTCTCACGCACAAAGTGCAAGCATGCACTTTGTGCTCGAGACCGCGGCCTCCGACATGTCGCATCGGAGGCCCAGCACGCAGAAGACCGGCGAATAGAGAGCAGAGCAGAGCTCTCTCTACCACCCAATAAAGGCTAAGTCCACCTAACTTAGACGTCTTACCCCATGCACCTCGCCTCCATACAGTACACTATGATAGGACGGGACGGCAAGTTTTTCCATAAAAAAAATTGCTTTCTACATAATAGAATTTGTTCCTGTTTTTTTTTAATGTAGGATCGATTTGTTGTATCAACAGAAATTAAATCTGAACATAGATTTTTGTCCTGAATATAGATTTTTAATGAAATAAGGATAGCAAAACATTTACTGAATTACTAAGTAGAGTAGATTGTACATCCGCTCGTTGCTTTCATAAATAAAAGCAAAAGATTTCATGATACGAAACAATGTTGTTAAATTACATAATAATTTTAGACAAGCATGATATTACCACATATTATGGACACATTTGTCATCTGATAATGTCATGTAAGAACATCATGCGATTCTATTACATGTAGAGTTGGGTGCAATTGAAACTATGAATAATACAATATTGGCGCTATGTTCTGCGCATGTTTGTGACCGGTTACGCAACGCTCAATTTACCCGAAGTACCACTAAACGTCAGCTAGAATGCGCAGAACGTGGCAGCAGTCGCAATTACTCAAAGTTTTAATTGTACCCGACTGTACATTTTCACAGGCTATCCTTTTTTTCACATGCTGCAATTTGGTCGAGTATTTATTAAATACATATATATTTATAATCCTTCCCCCCTCTTAAACGCTTATTTATTTATTTCAAATCGATTCCTTTTTATAAAAGAACTTGCCAGTTTATTTATTGATATCATAACTTTCTTTTGTTAAAATTAAAATTGAAATTTATGTAAAATTGAAGGTATAGAAGAAGTAACACTAAAGAAATGGCAGTCTTTCCAACAGACCCTTAACGTAAAAATGTTTATGCGTTCATATTTTAATAGATAAATGAAAGTTTCGGATTATGCAGCTTCATGTATAAGCATCGTGTTCTTTCGGTGATTGTAATTCACTCATTTACGAGGTAAAAGAAGACAAACATCCTAACATAATTATTTGTTGAACTGCTTATAAATACCTTTTTAATCATTGCATTATAAACACTTTTGATTGTTCTATTGCCTCTATCACTCGATGTGATAATTATTGTAAGATGTAATAAATACCGAGTGGCCCGAAGAGATGATTAAATTAATTTATTCTAACCAGATTTCCAATTGAGCTTTAGTAAATAGAAAATTAATAAACGTACGCAATAAACTCGCTAGAAAATTGTCTGCGTTGTCATTGAAAGTTTGACATTAAATTATAGAATCAAATGACCGTAAATAATAAAGCACTTGGAATGGAATTTTAGTTACATAAATGTTGTACACAGTTTGAAAATGAATCTTTAATTTACATAATGAAATAGACTTATAGAATAAAGCACTTAGAATTTTCACCATATAAGAATTATTGAGAGTTCGAAAATTAACTTTGATTAAAACAATGAAATAACCGTATGGATAGAAACTCTTAGAATTATTGTTGCATTAAGGTTATCAAAAGATATAAAAGCAATCTTTAATTCTTACAGAAAAAAAAGACCTTATACTGGCCAGCCTTTTACCTTTAAAAGGTTTATTTGGGAGGAGGGGGGGTGCATAGGTATTAGTCGGGGCAAGTTAGCATTTTTGCATTAAGTTTCTTCTAACTTTACTTTTATGATTGAAATATGTTATTGATAACTTACTCAAAATGACCCTAAAGTCTCGACTTCGGGCCAGGTCGGGAACATTGTTATTATTGCAAAAATAATTCCGAAAATGCACTTTTTTTTAGTTTTTCGCGAATAACTTTTTTGTAACTCATTTCATCTAAAAAAAGATAGAGATGAAAGTTGTTCAGAATTGAATTTCTGAACAACTTTCAAAATTAATTTTTTTAGTCGTTAAATTGTTAAACGAAAAAAAATTTTTTTTTTAATTTGATATTGTCATAGATTTTACAAAAAATTATATTTTTCGTTGAATAAGTACTCAAAGATGAGTTATAGTACGAACAATGTCAAAATCATTGTCCGATCTGGATATCTCAAAATGGCGTCTCATTGCAAAATTATTTACCTCAAAATTTCAAATTCTTCTCGAAATTGCCCATGGAGCGATAACTTGATCCAAGTGCCTTTAATTGACAGCTTTAAATGCTAAAAAGAACTTTTTTAAAAATTAATATATAACAACATTTTTAACAACAAATAATTTTTATTTTCGTCAATTTTAATGTTAGAGAAACGCAGTAAAATGCATCTTAAAGTACGTAAAAAACCATGAACATTCATATAAATTTTGTTGAGATCCGACCAATAGGAGCCGAGATACGAAAATTTTTTCAATGGACGATCACGCCGAAACTACTTAATATTTTTCGATGAAATTTGGTTCACTGCTTACTGAAACAATTCTTTAAATGATAGCATTTTTCCCGATTGTTGTAGATAGCTCAGTTTGTCTAAAATTACCGATGAACAATTGAAAATCTGCGCGCGCGGCCGAGCGGCTCCTCCGGCCGGGAGGCGCGGTGGTGGGGGGAACGCCGCGCGGTCTCCCCCCTTGTCAATCTAGAGCCGAGGAGATCCGGAATGATGTTCGGCGGCTGCGAGATCATTCTAACAGACCCAGCGATTGATCCATCGCCGTACTGTTGTTTCCGATGCTGAGATCGGAATCACGGAGTACGTAATTATCCGCGTGCGGAGCAGCAGATACACTGCCGGAATTGCGGCCGATTCGGACTCAACACCTCAGACTGCCCTCGTTGCGCGAGAGCCTACTTGCGCTTCCTCTAAGGACCGCTGCTGCAGAGTCAGGGAGAACGCAACGACCAGAGAGGAAGGGGCTCGACCGCGCGAAGAGGACAGCAGCCTCAGGCCAGTAGAAACGCGACTTAGAGAGAGACGCAGAAGAGAGGCGAGAGCAGAATGAGAACGCAGCCGTTAGAAGAGAGCTGGAGGTCAGTGCAGAGCAACGCCAGTATCACGAGGAGAAGGAGCTCCAAGAGATGCGTGAAGACCCATATAGCACCCAATGCTCCAGGAATATTGCTGGAAGGTTACTTTGGTAAGTAAAGTAGGATAAATTATGTTGCTGGAAGGTTACGTAACCAGCAGGACACATTCAGGCAACATTGCTGCGAAGTGGAATGTCCGTTTTAATATTACACCGATTCGATCGGTATTCAATTCCGACCCGTGCAAAATAATACTACAGGAATATTGTAGTAAGTTTACTAAACCTTCCCAAAACATTAATATATTAAATTTTTTTTTCGGTGTTTCAGGTAACAAATATCGGTAGTTTGTAATATTCCAGTAATATTGCAATAACATTGCGAAATGGTACCACAACATTGCCGGAATATTTAAAATTTGGCTGTAGCGAAATAACTGACTACTGATTACATTCTAGTAATATTGTGGTAAGGTTGCATAGTCTTGCAAGAATATTAATATATTCTGGAAATTCTTTTTCGGGTTTGATACAAAAATTTCTTCCATAGGAAATATTCCAGTAATATTGCAATAATAATAATAATTTTTAAATATTCCGGTAATGTTGTGTTACCATTTCGCAATATTATTGCAATATTACTGAAATATTTCCTACGTAAGAAATTTTTGTATAAAACCCGAAAAAGAATTTCCACAATATATTAATATTCTTGGAAGATTATGCAACCTTACCACAATATTACTACAATGTAATCAATGGTCACGTGTTTTACATCGGTCAACTTTTAAATATTCCAGCAATGTTGTGGTACCATTTCGCAATGTTACTGCAATGTTACTGTAATATTACAAAGTACCGATGTTTTTTACCTAAAAAACCGAAAAAATATTTAATATATTAATGTTCTGGGAAGGTTTAGTAAGCTTAATACAACATTACTGTAGTATTACTTTTCACGGGTCGGAATTGAATATCGATCGAATCGGTGTAATATTAAAACGGAAATTCCACTTCGCAGCAATTTTGCCTGACTGTGTCCTGCTGGTTACATAACCTTCCAGCAACATAATTCATCCTACTTTACTTACCAAAGTAACCTTCCAGCAATATTCCTGGAATTATTATTGGGTGCTATTTGGGGAGCTGCTGCGCCAGAAACGAGAAAAGGAAGAGTCAGCGCGAAGAGAGATGGAGCGGAGGAATGAAGAAGACAGAGCGAGGGTCCAGATGCAGATCGAGCAAGAAGAAGGGATGCAAGCGAACATGCGCCTTGTGCAGAAGCGGCAAGCCAGAGTTTATGCGCCGAAGCAACACATCGGTTATCAGCAGCAGATGGGACGTGCTGAAACGCGAGCGCAACCGTATGTAGCCGGAGGACGAGGAGGACCCATGCTTCCTCAGGGAGGAAGAAGCGGGCCGAGAGCCCAACACAGCGTGCAGGAGATCCTTGCATTTCTGAACAGCATGCAAGGACTATCGAACGAGACGAAGGAGTTAGTACTTCGTCAGATCCTCGGAGGTCCACAGTAAGGTGAAAGAAGTGCGAGCCGGACGAGAAGTGAGAGACGGAAGGAAGACAGGTGGAAAGTGAAGCCCTGGAAGAGGGCAGGTGAGGTCATTTTTAAATTTTCTTTTTGCATTATATTTCTCAAGTATTCGTTGGCAGTGTGGTAGACCGATTAGTCAGGGACTAACGTGGTCTATGGAGGGGGATTGTGACGAAGTGAATTCGTCGTTGGTTCGCGTAAGACCCTCCCCAGTGCCAGCTAATATTTGCGTTTTACAAATATTAATCCCGTTTTGTCCGTGTGTTTGAATGTCGTACGAGCGTGCCGGAGGAAGCAGGGAAGTCGAAGAAGGGAGAGAGAAGCGGCAGAAGAAGCAGCGGAGACCGCAACAACATGTGCAAGCGTATACCGATTGCGAGCCTGCTGCGACAGGCATGGGGTAGATTGTCAAAGCGAGCATCAAGGAGGCAGAGCCACCCGATGGACGAGAGGAAAACTCGAAAACTGATTACTATTCTCAATTCATAAAATTGTTCTTTTGTATGTTCTACAGAAAACAAATTTTCATCATGTAAAGCTTGAAGGAGTTCTCAACTAAAATAAATAATGCTAAGAAAAACCTGAGATTTTTCATAAGACATTATTTATGCATAATAAATATACATATAAAATTTCAGGAAACTAGAGTACTTATTAAATGAGAAATAAATATTTGAATTATTTGCTTTGTTACACGTATTCTTATGGGAACTATCAGATTTGAAGTATTCATTTCCTAATAGCGATGCATTTAACGCTGAGTTTGTAACAAAACTTTTTTTGTGTAACAGAAGAGCAATCAAGGATTCGTTTTTGACCTTCCGAGCACGTCAGAGGTACTTATGATAGCATTAATAACTTCAAAATTAAACCTGTCTCTTAATTTAATAAATCCTTTATGCTAATCTTGGTATGACTATTGTTTATCATTTGATATTATTTGTAAAAATTTGTTGTGATTTACATATTTTGTGATATACTTATGAATTTATATACGTTTGTTTTCTTTTAATAAAGGATTGAAGAGGTCCTCGTTAAAGACGAAACGTACCCAAATGTTTGGTTAAAATAAACTTTTGTTTGTTTATTTCACTGAAGGTGAATCCAAGAGTCA
Organism: Philotrypesis tridentata; assembly: GCA_018906965.1. Taxonomy (NCBI): domain Eukaryota; kingdom Metazoa; phylum Arthropoda; class Insecta; order Hymenoptera; family Pteromalidae; genus Philotrypesis; species Philotrypesis tridentata. The sequence continues at coordinate 21,279 of JACCIB010000525.1, forward strand.
TCCTCACACTTTCGTTTTAAGTTATATTATTGTTACGCGTTATGGAGAAGAACACATACATTGATAAAGTTCATACAATTAATAAGTTTTCGTGTAGTCTGCATACAAAGCTAAGAATATCTAGGAATGCTGAATAGGAGATTATTTATGTTGCGCCGTTTAAATACCGCTCTTGGAGACATAATTAAGTACACGTACAGAGCACAGCGTTGCCAGATTGCCTAGCTATGCGAATCAAACACAGCACTATCTACGCTTTGACTAGCACCGTAGGTTGAGAACTCCCTTAATTTCAACGTAAGGTCTATGATTTTAGCTAATGTTTTCAGTAGCGTGGAATTTATTTTTATGACTGAAATGCTATTTTTGATAAAAAAAATTTCATATTATGTATAAAAATATGTATTCACTAACGTGCAAGCGTAATAACGGTAGATATATAGGTCGTAATTAATATTGTCAAAGGTACAATGAACATTATAATCAAACTCATGGTTGTATAAAGTTGTTCTTGCCAAGCATCTGTATAAAAACCGTGCGTGACACACTGCGGGAAATCTTCTATAAATGGTCCTTGCACTACGTGAAATATAACAGTCTGAAAATAAATAAATAAAATTTAATTCGTAGTTTTAATTCATAGTTAATACTATTGAACACAATTTATTAGTAAAATTTTCCTCCAACACCTAAAAATCTGAAATGTGAATAAGTTTTTCGAAGATACATAACAAAATATTTTTTCCTACAATGGAAATTTTTATGATGATAAGAGATTTTTATCAAAAGTATATGTAAGTGCATTTCGCCCCAGGCTACTCGCTGGAGTAGCCTCGGGCTACTCCATCATAGCTCATCAGTAAGATAACGAGTAGTCCTGCATTAGATGCAACATGGATTGGGGTACATTTTTTATAAAAAATTTTTTATGAAGGTTTATTTTATAATAGTATATTTTATAAAAGTAAATTTTACAGAAGTATAAGTGTATTATAAACAACGAATTTTAAAAAGCGATATTGTGTCGGATAGATTTTAAGTAATTCATTATATCTTGATGTTCTAGGTAGTAATCATACTGATACACGATTGCAAAGGTTGCAAGGATTGCAACGACTTATGCTGATACACAATTGGATCTTATCCTTTCTGAATTTTTTTATTTAACTGCAACTATCTAATCATAATGTCCGTATGTCCTTACTCTTTCTTGAGTTTTCTGACGAATGCGTAAAAGTTTGTTGATCTGTGCCCATAACAACATGTAATTATGCCATTCTTCCGAGATATAGACAGTGCATGTCGTTTCTAGCATGATGGTATTGTATTGACTCCACAATCCAGGGATGTAGCGTTTTAGTATCGTGTAACGTCTCCCTCTTGTTCTTAAAGCTCTAAAACTTATGTAAATCGCTTCTAAATTCGTATAAACAGTTTTAAAATCTTAGGAAATATACATGCTAACGCCAGCAATTGAGTTTCAACCTATACCTCTATGATTACAATCTGTGGGAGACTGTAACTTGGCCTACGCTAATTTCAACATGAGCACGTTGGCACTCTTGAATAAGTCTGGTTTCGGGAACAACTTTCATCTCTTTCCTGGTCCAGTGGTCGTGGCCTGCGGCTTCTCAGGATTCTCGGCTTCAGCTGTAAGGCTCCTTCTCTGATGATCAATCATGTAAATCCGCGCCCTCTTTATCGATAGTGATCAATCAATCAGTACAGGCATTCATCAGGTGGCTCCCCCTATAAATAACGCATCAAGCGCGCGGTATTCAAAAATCCACTATTCAATATCCGAGTCCATCTAGAAAGACCCTAATGCCAACTAGTACTTTTCTAGTTAGCGGCCGCTATGCCTCTATGCTGAAAAGAGAAGATCCACTATGTTTGTGCTGTATAATCCAACTGTATAGTCTCTCCGCGCCAGGCTTCCTTTCTTTTTCGCACTCACGCGCGAGATCGAACGCTTGTTCCCTCTCTCTCACTCTCATACGCTCGACGCTCTCTCTTTCTCGCGCGCTGATTCCCTTTCTCTCACTCTAATGCGCTCGATGCTCCCTCTCTCTCACTCTCATGCTCGCATACGCTCGCGCTCCCTTCCACAGATATCATATGTATGTGACCGCGTGCGCACGCTATTGACTTGCTTCCTGCCGCGCTCTCTCCCGAACGCCGGTAGATCGTGCAGGCGTAACTTGATACGTTACGTTCTGCGCTCCGCACGCGGTCGGTCAGAGGCACCTCCTGCGAGCGCCACAGAGCGCTGGCTCCGATCCAGGACGTCAGTCCGTCGAGAGTGAGTCAGCTGGTTATGCAATAAATCACGACGCAGCAATAATTATTGCTACGTCGCAGTATGTTCAGTACAGTTTACAAGCTTCGTTGTACATGTAAAAATCTAAATTTGCACATTTTTTGAGCGATCGTACCAATATTCAGGGAATATAATATCAACATAGGCAAATTTTTAAATAAGTTGTCAATGTTCTGATAACATTTTGAAAGCCTATCACAATATTACTATCGTATTTCGTCACGAAAAGAATTTTTCGATGAAAAAAATTTGTCTATATATTATAATTTTATGAAGGTTACGCAGTTTTGCCGCAATATTACTATAATATAAGTAGGGTTATTATTTTTAGATCGGACAACTTTTAAATAGTCCATTAATATTAAATTTGAACAGTCATAGTAATTATTCGAATAGCTTCATTTATATAGGGGTGTACGGATGGGTTTTGAATCTGAAGTCCAAAGCCTTGGAGTCGTGAATCGATCTCAAATTAAACTGGTCGGTACATGTAAACTATGTCTGCAAACGTCCGCACACCCTCTACAGGTTAAATTTCTTTAGAAACAGCACGAATTTCAGCGTTTAATCTCAATGCTACTGTTCCCTATCATTCATTACGCCTCATCATCATACTGTGACATTCACGTTATTTATGACACCAGGCTTCAAAGACTTATTAATTCAGGTATAGCATACATCTATGGTATAAGGAAGAATAAACACGATTCCTCCTTAGGCGTAAGTTAAACTGGCTTACCATCACCAGGGTGCAGCTGCAGTGACTGAGTGCTGTGCATCTCTGCCGTCATTAGTTGAGAGAAAGAAAATGAGTAAGTATCAGGTTGTCAATTGTGCAGTGCAGGAGCGTACTCGATCCGAAGACGATCAGGGGGAAGCAGCGGGTGCACACGAGTGGCTTGTCACCGCGGGTACCCCCTCGAGGAAGAGGGTGAGCGGGTACGAAATCGCGAGAGCGCGTATGTAGGCACGGGCCTTTGCAAATCGGTCGATGCCTGTGTTCGTCGCGGCGGAGAGCGTGGCAGTGTCGAGAGAGCTCGCGCGGGAACTGAGATGGCGCATGGGTACTCGCAATGGTCTTGAAGCCGGCTGACGGTCTTGGCGGCGATCGTAGAGCAGGCGTAGCGACGCTGAATTGAGCGAAGATCAAAGGTGCATATCACGAGTGAGTGAATACGGGAGAGAAGAAGAGTTCATGAGACTGAGTGGGTGTGCGAACGCGCGCGGGCAGAAGTATTGGGCTTCTTGTTGTAATTGGGGGAGTTGGGAAAAAATACTAAATTAATTGTCTTTAGAGGTGTTGTGATTTACCGACCTTTTCCTCTACCGTGCTCCCCAAATACGAGCGAATTCTATGCGTAAAAATAATAAAGCTTGAGTCGACGAGGTACTCGAGAGTTGCGCGTGTGCTGGGAGGCACAGCGTTACACTCTTTTCCTCGAGCATTCACAAATACATGCGCTTGCACCTCTCGATATCTCTGTCGGTTATGCTCGACGCATCATGCTCCTATGACTTGCTTTGAATAAGATTTAACTTCGTCACCTCGGAGAAAGGAGGACTCACAAAAGTATTTTCCATCAGTTCCTATACAATTATTATCTAACGCATGCGCAGACAGCAACCGTGGCTTAAAATTAGAACCAGTAAACAAATCAGGTGGTGAGCAAGATCCAAACTGTGGACAGACCATATTCAGCAGTATTAGACCTCCACTGACAAGACAACCGCGTTTATGATCTTAACCTTACAACAATATGAAGCTTGTAAACTGTACTAAACATACAATCACCATTTTAGACTTTTACTGATGGACCTCCAATATCTAATGTTGGACCATTGCCAAATAGAACTAAGCCACTTTTGAATAGTGTTGGACTTTCAATAGGCAATTTTAAGCCATTTTGCGTAATACTGTAACGACTTTTATCAACCTAACAGAAAGGACCTGTCGACCCAACTGATGTTAGCTGGTGGCGTTAGAATTCGCATCATCAGCAGTATCTTCTTCAGTGTTGAGTTACCGGACGGTCTTCAATTTCTTTGGTACGGAGATTCTTGAGTCTATGTGAATACCTATTTCGGAGGTAACTTAGCTCAAGAGAAGCTGTGATACTTCAAACTAAGATTTGTTCGAAAAATTGTATTGCTGTTCTTGATCAAACGGAGGGACTGTGCGGCACCTTAACATCTAACCATAAGGATGATTTGCGTCACACCCGATGAAGAAGTAGAGCAGTCTGTGATACCTTTCGCCAATAAGTGGAAGATAAGCGAGCACTTCAACTATTTGAATTCCCAGAAGTGAGCAACTACTGAATAGTTCTATTCGGCTTCGGAAAAAAAAATTTGTCTTCATCTTTGAATCGACGACTGTCCGCCGTAGGCTATCATTAGTACGTAGGCTCTGAACCGTTCTACACCTTGACGGCATCTGCGCCTGCGAGGCCAATATTGAATACTCAAAGCAGAGATGAGTAGAGAGAGTGCTAGAGATGGGGGCTTTCGTGCGACGAGTTTTCATCAAGTCTCAGCTGAAGCTAGTCAGATCTCAGCCGAAACTCAAGATGCAGCGAAAAATATAAGCTGGCAAAGGAGGTGAAGGACCATAAAGAATTGAGCTTCGGAGCCGTTTTTTCTACCCGTTCCTGAAAATGCCTGCAGCTTGCTCCTACCTGACCGCCGCCGAGACTGCGACCATTTGTTCCTTCCGAGCTAATCCTTTTATGACGGTCAGATTTGGCGCAAGCAAAGTTCAAAATTAAGGTGTTATGACAGTGTTAAAACCTGAAAAAAACGAAAAATTGTTAGTGTTGTAAAAAATTAATAGATATATAGGTGCTCAAAAAACTATATTTTTGCTTTCAAATACAAGTATTATACATCACTTTTATGCATAAATAATATGCAAAAAGTGAGTGTAACATTTAAAAACAATTAAAGGAATTGCTTACCAAAAATCATGATTTTCATCACTTTTGTTTGCTTGCCGCATGGTTCTGATGGAACCGTACCATCAATTCTAATGAATCAAAGTGCCAAATCTTCCTTATGAGTCTGGTCTCAGACTAAGTGGAACAGATTCCTGAAAAACACAAAATTAATATAATTAATTAAACATATATTGACAATATTAATAATTATAGTGAATGTTACTTATGTAAACATACGTAACATTCACTTTGAACTTATTTTTGCCTATTCTGCTCCACTCAGTTTGTGACCGTACTCATTAGGAAGGTTTTCCACTTTGGTTCATCCGGATTGATGTTACGGTTCCTTCAGAAAGCTGCGGCAAGTACATGAAAAGCATGAAAAAACTAAATTTGAGTAAAAGGCATTTAAATGTAAATCATACAAATGAACTCAGCTATACTTACAGAAACTATGTGGCATACCTTGATTTGCTTTTGGTACTCAAATATACATACAATAAAGTATATTTGGTGGTATGCGCATATCATGCTGTGTGATAATAGCATTTAGAAGCTGGAAATAAAATAAAAATTATCGTTAGCTATTCATAATCAAGTTATGTTTATGAATTACAATTACATGCAATACTTACCATTATTAAATACACTGCAAGTTGTTAAAAAGTATGCAAAATAATACTCCAGACAGTCAATATAAACTCCTATCTTGCTGGATTGCACCCGTATACCTAAAGGCAAAAAATAAACCAACAAAGAAACAGCTCATTATGAACACAATTATTACTAATTAGTTTCCAATACTTATCTGAATAATTTTTGTATTCTGCAAAAGCTCTTGCACTTTTACAACACCACTGAGGTTATAAGCATTGTTACAGCAGCTAGCAGACCAACTGCACTGATCTAGTGTCTTGGATGAAAAACAGCTGTTTGGCTGCTTTCTGCTGCTTTACAGAAAGTTCTGCTATACCGATCAAACAGTAATCTTCATTCTCGACCGGACGCTGTGAGGTACAACCTGTTCGAGTGGCAAATTCAAATTTGTTGAATGCCTTTACTTTAACGCATTGAGTTTATTAACATAAAATCACACATAGAAAAATTAATTTTACGGATTTTATTTATTTTACGGAAATAATTTGATAACTCTTCAGAAAAAAACGGTTTGTAAAACAGTTTTTAAGTCGTACTTTCAGTAAGATTTCTCATGAAATAACTCTGTAAAAAGTGTGGTAGAACAATCTTTTTCACAAGTTTGGCCTAATTAAAATATTTGAAAATCACGATTTTTCAAAAATTTACTTGAAACAGATTTATCAGTTTTTTGTCGATATTTTCAAGGCAAATTTTTTTAGCAAAAAACAGCTTCCAGGACCATATTCTACGGACTATTAATTGTGAAAAAAGTGAATAAAAAAAAAAATTAATATTTTCAAAATTTTAACACTGTCATAACCCCTTAATTAAATATGCACATTAAGGAAATTTTTCTATTTTTATATAAAGAACAGTTTTTCAACAATTAAAATGCAATTTGAATGGTAATTTTCTCATAATTTTAATTCATAATATCTACCTTGTAAGAATTTTATGTTGGTTTTCCTATCAGAAAACCGAGCAGAAAGCATACAAAGAATAGTAATAATATTAGTAATATTAATAATAATAATAGTAGTAGAGATAATAATAATAATAATAATAATAATAATAATAATTATTATTATTATTATTAAAAGCAATTGGAATATTTGTTGATAGAGCAATATTTTATTATCAAAAAATTATTCTGAATCTACTTTTACTAGGCGAAAATAATTTAATTATGTTGAATTCAATTAATATTAAAATTAAGGAATGTTCTTAAAATTAATATTTAACAATATTTTTAGCAACAAATAGTTTTTATTTTCGCCAATTTTAAAGTTATAAAACGCGGAATTTTCATTTTAATTTTCTTAAGATCCGACCGATAAAAGGCGAGGTACGATTTTTTTTTAATCAACGATTGTGCCAAAACCACTTGATCTTTTTAATTGAAATCAAGGGGCGCGGTAGCGCCACGATGGCAAGTATAAGTACTTCAGTACGTACGCCGCCGTCGGGCGCTAGCCAGACCCTATTATACTTTAAACTTGCCCTGTTGGAACCTAAGCGTACGATTTTCTTCGTAGTGACAGCTTCGTTTCTTACATATGAGCACTTAAATGAAAGCTTGAGACGAAAGCAATAAAATCACATCAGGGTCATATTTTGTGAAATTGCTTCTATCGAATGAAGTCGAGTAAAGTGAAAGTTCGGGCTCCTCAATTCTCCTCAAGGGAGAACAATTGTTCGACGGATATTCGGTGACGTAGCATCTACGTAATCTAGGCTATAACATATAGATAACTTTAATATGACGTACATCTACATTATAATCTGGGCTATACATATAGATAACTTTAGTATACGTTGTTTTTCCGCAGACGATAGACGGTGTTTTCATACAGTGTTATTTTTTATCAACGTGGATTTTCTTTTGCTGTTTTTTATTGCTAAATAGTGTTAAATAATCACATAAATACAGATTTTATAACAGCTGTGCCAAATATCAAGGAACGCGGTACTTTTGTCTTTACACGGTTATGGGAAAAATGAATTACGAGAACACAAACATTAAGAGAATACAATCAGATAAGTATTTCGAATCATATTACATATAAATATATCATATATATATATATATATATATATATATATCGAATTTTACGAACTTGTTCTTTGTTTAAATGTTATTTTATTTTTTCGGATTTTTATAAGTTATTATTTCGCATGTGAGGTGATATACTTGGAGGGAATTTTGGAAAACAAAAAAGTTCCTGTGTGTGTCTAATATTTTCTATCGGCCTCATTCTTTGTGTTTATTAACAAACTAGGAAAATAGCTGGAATATCTATTAAGTTTAGATCAGCAATTGGAATAGAGCAAGCGTAAGTTTTTTACTTTTGCATTATTTCTTATCGTAATATAATTAGAATCATTTAGTAATATATTGCAAAACAAAAAGGTTTCTGCGTATTTGAAATATTCTATCGACCTTACTGATTCTATTTATTACTAGACTACTAAATAGCTGGCATATCAATGAATTAAGTTTAGACCAGCAATTGGAATAGAGCAGGAGTAAGTTATTTATTTTGATTTTGTATATTTCTTATCATAATATTTAAAGTTTAATGTCACATGCAAAACATGAATACGTATATCTTTGCATGTTTTTCTTTATGCATAATATAAATTTAAGTCATTAAGTTACACTTATTTTATAATTTTACGTCTAATTAGAAATTAAATAGTATTAAAATTTTTCTTTAAAGATCTCAGAATTTATTTGTTGAAAGAATAATCAAAGACTTGGGTTTAGTACCTTTTACATATTTTTTTATTAATTTTCATTATGATTTTCTTGATTTGCTACCTCAGCCTCTTTTTCAACTTCGTGCGTTGCCACCCTATTTAGCCATTGAGACCTGCGGGTCATTTCCTTTAGTTTTACTTTTTTATAAATTGTACATAATATAATGAAAGATTTTGTGAACTGATTCTTTGTTAAAATGTTCTCTTTTATTTTTCAGGTTTTATTGGAAGACTTACAACTATCAGGTTATAAAGAATTATCTTGAAATGTGACAAGCTAGTGAAAGTGTTGCATTTTCATCGTTTAAGTATTCAAGAAAGCTTTTACAGAATTTCTATTGGGAGGTTACGCAACTGTCACGTTATAAAGGGAAGGAATTCCTGTGACAAGCTAGTGATGTGAAAAATGTTTTTCAAGATTTATAATTATTAAGTTCAGATTTATAAGTTCAGAAGACAAGTGATTTAGAAGTTTTTCCCAATTTTGAGAGCAAGTGCTCTCAGTTTTCAGACATAACGAGACTTTTCCCAAGGGAAAAGCATGTTTTGTTTTAGATAAGGTAACGAGAACTTATGAGTTGTCAAGCCAGTCACTCAGAGGGATAGGTAGGATAAGAATTTTCAAGTTGATAGGGCCCAGTAAAAGTTGAATTTTTTAATTTTGAAATTTCTAATCTATGATTATCTCAATAGTACTCAACTATACCATCTTAAAAGTTCTTATACTATCCCTCTAAGCTGTGGGCTTAACTACTTGTATGGTCTATTTGCTTTTTAGAAAGCAGAACATGTATTTCCATTGAGAAATGAGACGCTCAACCCAAATTTTGGAAACTGCCTGTACTCTAGGTACTCTGAGAATTGAAAATAACTAAGTTTTTCATTAAACATACGAATCAAAGGAATATCATGAGAAATTTCAAGTTTATCTTATCGACCAATTCCGAAATAATTGTTATATAAGACATTCAAAATTGAACAGCTCAAAATTGGTTTAGACGATTAACTTGAAATTTCATATGCTAACCCTCTGATTGATCTGCTTAATGAAAAAATAGTTATTTTCAATTTTCAGAGTGCCCGAAGTACAGGCGGTTTCCAGAATGTGGGTTGAGCGTCTCTTTTCCCAATGGAAATGTGTGTTCTGTTTTTTAAAAGGCAAAGGATCATACAAGTTTTCAAGCCCACTGCTTAGAGGGATAGTATAAGAATTTTGACGATGGTATAGTTGAGCAGTATTAAGATAATCAGAGATTAGAAATTTCAAAATTCAATAATTCACAACTGCTGAGCCGTATCAACTTGAAAATTCTTATATTATTCCTCTAAGTGACTGGCTTGACAACTTATAAGTTCTCGTTACCTTATACAAAACAAAACATGCTTTTCCCTTGCGAATAGGCTCATTATATCCATGATCTAGAAAATGAGTATACTTCGTACACCTTTTAAATTGAGATAAACTTATTTTCTATCTAGAAATCCATCGCAAGGATAGTATGTGAAAGTTTAAGTTCATCACATAAACCAATGTCAAAATAATTATCATTTATGGTATTCAAAATTGAACAGCTCAAAATTGGTCTAGACGATTAACTTGAAATTTCTTATGCTATCCCTCTGATTGATTTGCTTAATGAAAAATTAGTTATTCTTAATTTTGAGAGAGCACCATGTACAGTCAGTTTCCAAATCCTTGGATGTAACGAGTATTTTCCCAGGGGAAATGCATGTTTTGCTTTGTAAAAGGTAACAAAAACTTATGAGTTGTCAATTCTGTCCCTCAGAGTGATAGTATGAGAATTTTCAAGTCGAAACGGCATAGCAAAATAGTTACATACCTGTCAATTTAGATTCTAAAGCCATGAAGTCAATGGTGCAAGTATGTCTACATGAAAATCAAAAATATAGGTTGTTGGATCGACTGAATTGTATGCATTGTTTTAACATGTTACACAAATTTGGATACCATATTTCAGTCTTCTAGCTATAACAGATTTTAAATGAGGTGAAGACCGAAATATCCAAAATGCAGCTTTCGCAACTTGTGGATGATTACTTATTTCAATTATATTCTTTACACTCATTTAATATCTATCATAGCTAGAGGGCTGAAATTTTATACATAAGTTTGTTTTAACATATGAAAACAATACCTATAGTTAAGTTTATCTAAAAACTTATAATTTTGATTTTCATATTGTTACCTAACTGAAAATTTAAACACTAAAGGCATGAAGTCAACAGTGTAAGTATTTATGAAAAAGTCAAAAGAATATAAGTTATTACAAAGATAAGTGTATGTATTATTTTGAATCTCTTATAAGTAAATAATAAACACCACTTTTTTGACACACCAGTTTTTAGATTGTATTTTTTTACATATACTTCTTTTTTTTATAAATATTATTCAAAATATAATATGGATTAAAAATTTGTGAAGGATACGATGTAAACTTGTATCATGGCGCTACCGCGCCCGTTAATAAATACTACAATCCTACATCACACATGTTATGTGTCAATAGTATACATAACGTTTAAATGCTTTCAAGAAAGCAGTTATCAATTAATTAATTAGCAATAATTTTATATACATACAGACTTCTTTTAATGTATACTTGTGATAAAAATAATTATGGAACTTAGCATAAAATTTAGTGTCAATAAAAGAAAAAAATGCCCTATTCTATTTACCTCTAGGGTTGTGTGGAAAAGATAGATATTTCTTTTTGAATAATAATGATTCAAAATATATCTATTTGTTCTACAGATGGTGTCGAAAAAATAATTATTATTACAATAATACATAAAATTATGTACATTAATTTTTTAAATTTATAAAATATTTAATTGATTTTAACTATTCTTTATAATTTAGGTATTATATATCTTTGTTCTGTCGAAAAAGACGTATTAGTTTACCAATTTTAGGCCTGACGTTGCCGTCAATAGCCTGGGTAGTTTTGACGCAATTTGCCCCTTTGGGTGAAAGAGAAGGAAAACGAAGGATGTTTCCTAAACACTTGCTTTGCCGCTAACAAGCGAAGGCACAGTGTTTATTATCATTAAGTTAAGAAATGCGGGTGTGATTGGTTAAATCCTACAACGATCCTCTCCAGCACAGGAATTTCTTCCTGAAGAGAGTCGATTACAGTAGTTTTTTTTATTGGAAGTTATTTCGCGAACAAGGTTTCAGCAGTAGAGTCTCCTTTCAACCTGCACAGGGTACTCCGCACGAGCCCTGAAGGTGAAGGATACTTCTGCTTTTTTTTATATCGCGCGAATTACGTCCACCGGCACTGGACGTCCTATAGTACGAAAGAGTTTAGGTTGCGGGAGCTAGGTGCTCCTAGATTTTTAGATGAAAAAAAATGTAGAATTACTTACTCTTTCTATTGTTGATTCCTGGTTTGGAAGCCTTCGATGCCGAATACGCGATTGCGGGGTTGAGGAAAGTGAGAGAAGGAAAACAAAATTTGATTTCAAGAGTGATGTAAAAATAAAATTATGATGTATTGGCAAAGAAGATACAAGTAGTTGAGACAAAAAGGAAAGTAGTCGACTTGACTCGGCGAAGGTCAAGGACTGAGTAAATTGATTTTTAATAGTTCATCTGGTCCACCCGAAGGCAGGACACAGAGTTTGTGTTGTATGATTCTTCCGGAGGAACGAAGTCGATCTTCTTTCGTATTAGAGTATTTTTGGGGGGAGAGTCTTTTCCGATGAGAAACCTTCAGATTTTCTCAACTCAAAGATTTCCCAATTACAGAACTAACTGTCCCTTGACTACGCCTACATAGCGGCCTTAGTCCCTCCTATTTTAGATAACGGGCTGAGGGAGAGAGGGTAGCTTATTTTCTCTCTTGAGCGTGGCTCACGCCTCTCTTTCTCATGCGTCGTATTAACCGCCCCTCCCCCTTGTATTGCAGTATTAAAAGGGAGATAAGGTATTTTATAGAACTGAAAGATTAGAATTTGTATACTCTCTAAATATTTCGGAGTGATTTTCCACTCGAATCGAGTGATTTTTCACTCTTCCTATCCAGAAAAAACTGAGCCTATCGGAATAGAGTGATAAGTCACTTTTGAAAAGAGTGATTTATTCACTCTAATTGAGTGACGAATTTCACTCTCGAATAGGGTATTCAGGATCCCCCTGTGGAATTGCAAATGCAATAAAACATAAATTCTATTCAAAATTCAAACACTATAATTAAAAATACTACATTTTGGGTATTCGACACTAATAAACATTTCCATCACACATCATGAACAAATCAGTTATAAAAATATTATCATTGATAAGCTAACCTCTAACCTCAAAACTTTTCTGTCACATTCACATAGCACAAAATCACAGAAAAACCTGAATACTTTACTTGCATCGGACAATACATTAATTAGAGACATTATATTCTTGATAATTTCCCGTGCGGCACAATAATTATTTAAACAAAGCCCAGATTCAGGTACATGCAGCTGGCAACGAGGTCCCGCACTTTTCTAGAAAGCAACGCATCGTAGTTTCACTCTTTTTCAGAGTAATTTGAACAAAGCCTATCACACTGAAGTTTCGAGTGATTAAATCACTCGATCATAAGGTGTGACAGTAAATCACCCGAAAGGAGTGGTTGACCACTCAAATTTGAGTCATTTACGAATCACTCCGAAAAAGTGTGACGAAAATCACTCCGAAATATTTAGAGAGTAGGTTTCATATTATTATAAATAGTCCTATTTTTTTTTATTATAATAATCTTATGTCCATTTTCTTATAAATAACTTCCTACTATGTAATCGGTATAGAATATCGCTTTTCTTTACAATCTATGCTCATATTTTGCGTGGTTGTCAATAATTGTTTTTTATTATTATGCATACAATGTTGCCGAAGTTCCTATAAAATTCAGGAAAATTTGATAGTGTTAACTCATACATGTAGGCTTATTATTAATTAATTATAAGGTGTTTAAATTTTTCATTTATTTTTAGAGTGTATAATATATAAAAGAAGGGAAATCGGAGTTGGCTTTAAATTGTTATAATAAAACAATATTTGGTTGAAAAATATACACGTGAGTGAAGGAAAAAAAATTATATAACTGAGAGCGGAAATGATAAAGTTAATCTTTTTCTATTTGGAGAATAGTTATCTGGAAAATCTCTTCTCTAGAGTTCTCTGAACTTACTTAGTAAGCAATGCATACAGTTGGGTCGTAAAGAGTAAAAGGTTCGGCGCCGGCACGCATGTTTTTCTGATTAACAGATGCCCTTTATTACTTTCAGCTGTTGATATTTGTAGATAAATGCAGTGCGTGTGACTTTTCTAGGAAAGGAAAAGTCCCTTCCTGCTGATAAACGTGTATACTTTTCTATCGTATGGCTCATACGCGATCAGTTGAGCGGTTAAAATTTATGATTTCCTAAAATTATTGGGTTAGACGATATTGTTTTCTTTCTCACGAAAAATTTCTTTGTATAGGAATCTGTAATATACTTTTAAGTGAATTTCATACAATTCAAGGTTCTTCAAAAATAACGGTGATGTTACATCTTTTAAAAGTAGCGAAATCTCCCCCCCCCCCTCAAAAAAAAAACCTTTTCGAGGTAAAAGGCTGGCAAGTATAAGGTAATTTCATCGTGTAAAAATTAAAGATTAATTTTTTAACACTTGATAACCTTAATGTACCAAAAACCAAATTTCATTTTAAGTGCTTTATTATTTACGGTTATTTCACTATGTAAATTAAAATCAAACTTTCGATAACAACGTAGAGAATATTCTAGCGGGTTTATTGTATACGGTTATTAATTTTTTCCTTCCTACATGTCGATAAGAAATGTATTTATAAGTATAAATGAATTTATAAGAAATGTATTTATAAGATAAATGAATTTATAAGAAATGTATTTATAAGATAAATGAATCTAATCATCTCTTCGAGCAACTTGGTATTTATTACATATTACACTAATTATGACATCGAGCCGAAGGCGAGGGTGGCAAAAACGAGATATGGGCTGTCCGAATTTACTCCCGTGGTGCGTAATAATGTCGCTTCTATTGCCCGGGAGCGAAAGTAGTACTTTCGGCACAGTGTGGAGAAAAAGGTGTTTATAATCAGTTCAAAAATAATTATGTTAGGATGTATGTCTTTTTTTACCTTCATTTAGAATAGGGCATTTTTTTTCTTTTATTGACACTAAATTTTATGCTAAGTTCCATAATTATTTTTATCACAAGTATACATTAAAAGAAGTCTGTATGTATATAAAATTATTGCTAATTAATTAATTGATAACTACTTTCTTGAAAGTATTTAAACGTTATGTACACTATTGACACATAACATGTGTGATGTAGGATTGTAGTATTTATTAACGGGCGTGGTAGCGCCATGATACAAGTTTACATCGTATCCTTCACAAATTTTTAATCCATATTATATTTTGAATAATATTTATAAAACAAGAAGTATATGTAAAAAAATAAAATCTAAAAACTGGTGTTTATTATTTACTTATAATAGATTCAAAATAATACATACACTTATCTGTGTAAGAACTTACATAATTTTGACTTTTTCATAAATACTTACACTGTTGACTTCATGCCTTTAGTGTTTAATTTTTCAGTTAAGTAACAATATGAAAATCAAAATTATAAGTTTTTAGATAAACTTAATTACAGGTATTGTTTTAATATGTTAAAACAAACTTGTGTGCCAAATTTCAGCCCTCTAGCTGTGATAGATATTAAATGAGTGCGAAGAATATAATTGAAATAAGTAATCATCCACTAGTTACGATAGCTACATTTTGAATATTATCGTCTGTGCCTCATTTAAAATCTATTACAGCTAGAAGGCTGAAATTTGGTATACAAATTGGTTTTAACATTTTAAAAAAATACGTGCAATTAACTGTATCTAAAAACTGATAATTTTGATTTTCATATTGATACTTATAATCATACATTTCAGTATAGACAGTTAAACTAAAACTACCAATGCAATCTCTTTTTCATTTTTTAAGCACGCATTTGTCTAACGAATAAACATTATAAGTTATGAGGCATTCAAAATTAATTAATCCCTATGATTAATTGAACCAAACTCGTTACCTTAATAATAATCAAATCTTGTGACGTATGTAGCATAATCTTTGAATCAAAATAAGAACACGCTTACAATTTTGAGCTGTTCAATTTTGAATGTCTTATATGAGAATTATTTCGGAATTGGCCGATACGAGATAAACTTGAAATTTCTCATGATATTCCTTTGATTGGTATGTTTAATGAAAAACTTAGTTATTTTCAATTCTCAGAGTGTCCAGAGTACAGGCAGTTTCCAAAATTTGGGTTGAGCGTCTCTTTTCTCAATGGAAATACATGTTCTGCTTTCTAAAAAGCAAATAGACCATACGAGTAGTTAAGCCAACAGCTTAATTTTTATTTTTATTTTAATTTTAAATCTATTTTTACTTAGAAAATAGAACTCTAATTATCATTTGAGGCCATTGTTCTCACAGTTTAACATAATTGAGTAGTACCCATTACAGGATAATAGGAAAATGAATGAACCGTATTAAAAATTGGTGATATTGTTGATTATACTGACATTTAGTAATTCATCGATTATCTATGATAGGACGGGACGGCAAGTTTTTCCATAAAAAGAAAATAGTACCACATTTACTGAATTAATAACTAGTGTAGATTTCACTTCCGCTCGTTGCTTCCATAAATAACAGAAAAATTTTTTTGATGCGAAACAATCCTGTTTATTACACGATAATTTTGGACATAGACATGATATTACCACATATTATTGGGCACATTTTTCATGTGATAATGTTATGTAACAATATCATGGGATTCTATCAAGGGGCGCGGTAGCGCCACGATGGCAAGTATATAAGTACTTCAGTACGTACGCCGCCGTCGGGCGCTGGCCAGACCCTGAGTGACAAATTAAGAATGAATGCACTTTCTACGTTCATAGCTCTTTTTCTATACAACGAATAAGGCCCGGACAAAGTGTATTAAGGTTTAAAGACCAAGCGGAATGCGTTAAGCACATTATTTTTGCGATTCAATTAATTTTGAAACTAATAAAAAATTTATTTCACGAAATATAACTTTTTAGGTTAAGTAACCGTGTAATTCGTGTAGGCGAGGTCAAATAACCCTTAATGGAGTAGATAAAGAATCAATTTATGTCTCACATAAAAAAATCCATCAATTGAGTATTTTTCAAAGTTCATCCTGTGGCATCGGTATTGTGACGTCTCGGAATTTTGCGTATGCCCGATCGACAGAGGGCGCGCGCGGCGCTAAGTTCAGCGCATCGCGGCATATTCAAGCGATTGTCCACGTGGATGCCGCAACAGCCACGAGGTATATTTTTGGGTTAGGCAGTCTGTCCTGCTATAGAAGCATGCTTCGGGGAATCCAGGGGATTCGCCATCACGATCTTCCAGAACCACAATACCATCGATAGGTAGGCCTATTACATTACACTCTTGGATTTTTCATTGCAGTCTCTCTCCTTCTCTCTCTCTCTCTCTCTCTCTCTCTCTCTCTCGCTCTCGCTCTCTCGCAATAATAGTGCCGTGAGCAACAACAGACAAGAGACATCAGGGATGCCGATTTTGTGGCTATTTCTTTGACTGTGGGCGTTCGAACGCAGTTATTTGCCCGAAAAGGATGTGGCAAAGCTGTCCGAAGTGCATAAGACTCTGCAGACTGGCGGCTGGTATCACAAGAGTCGCGGGAAAATAATGAATTATGCGCCAGTTGGGAGGTGGCTTATAAGGGATAGCTCAGATAGTAGGTAAATAATTATAATAAAAGAAATGTCTCCCCAATCATTGGTCTGGATTCGAACGTGTCTGTTCATTATGGGTGGCTGATACTCGATGAATGCTCAAATACTTGTGAGGCTTGCTCCCTGTCTCGTTGTGTGAATATTCCTAACCGGCGGGAGGGACTTCTGCGACGGGAATTCGTTGATGTAAGGCTGCTTCTTACTCATTAGATTCTAAACATTGCAAATCTCTTACGACTACTCGAGGCGCAGAAATTTATCGACTGCACCCATGTTTTGCTGATTGCTATCGATGAAATCCCTTTGGTGATGGGCGCCTCCGGCTTTTTCTGCAGAGCAGGAACTGGGCTGTGGGAACCGCCCGCTGCATGATTCTCTGTCTCTGGTTCGTGTCGTACATTTCTGTAACTGAGTGGCTAGCTAAGCTACGGCCTGCTTCTCATAAGAGGCAGCTGATGCCTGTAATCGGAGAGGGCAAGAGTGAGCCAGTGATGAGTTCGATGGTAGAGACCCCTTCCACGAGCACTTCTCGACGATCGAGATCTCCTGAGCGAGTATTTTTGGACGGTCCATAAATTCTCCGTGTCGAGATAAACTCCAAGAGCATTTCTCGATTGTCGAGGACCCCTCCGCTAGTATTTTTCGAAGATCGAAAACTCCTCCGCTAGTATTTTTCGACGGTCGAGAACACCTCCGCTAGTATTTTTCGAAGATCGAGTACCGCGCCGAGTGCATTTTTCGATGGTGTATTAATCCTCCGTGTCGAGAAAGGCTCCAGGTCTAAATATCCTCCAAGAGCATTTCTCGACGATCGAGAACTCCTCCGCGAGCATTTTTCGATGGTCGAGAACCCCTCCGCTAGTATATTTCGAAGATCGAGTACCCCTCCGAGAGCATTTTTCGATGGTGTATTAATCCTCCGTGTCGAGTAAGGCTCCAGGTCTAAATATCCTCCAAGAGCATTTCTCGACGATCGAGAACTCCTCCGCGAGCATTTTTCAACGGTCGAGAACACCTCCGCTAGTATTTTTCGAAGATCGAGTACCGCTCCGAGAGCATTTTTCGATGGTGTATTAATCCTCCGTGTGGAGAAAGGCTCTAGGCCTAAATATCCTCCAAGAGCATTTCTCAACGTTCGAGAACCCCCCGCGAGCATTTTTCGACGGTCGAGAATCCCACCGCTAGCATTTCTAGACGGTGAATTAATCCTCCGTGACGAGAAAGACTCCAAGAGCATTTCTCGATGGTCGAGAACCCCTCCAGTAGCATTTCTAGACGGTGAATTAATCCTCCGTGTCGAGAAAGACTCCAAGAGCATTTCTCGATGGTCGAGAACCCATCCGCTAGTATTTTTCAAAGATCGAGAACTCCTCCGCGAGCATTTTTTGATGGTCGAGAACCCCTCCGCTAGTATTTTTCGAAGATCGAGTACCCCTCCGAGAGTATTTTTCGATGGTGTATTAATCCTCCGTGTGGAGAAAGGCTCCAGGTCTAAATATCCTCCAAGAGCATTTGTCAACGTTCGAGAACCCCCCTCGAGCATTTTTCGACGGTCGAGAATCCCACAGCTAGCATTTATAGACGGTGAATTAAACCTCCGTGTCGAGAAAGACTCCAAGAGCATTTCTCGATGGTCGAGAACCCCTCCACTAGCATTTCTAGACGGTGAATTAATCCTCCGTGTCGAGAAAGACTCCAAGAGCATTTCTCGATGGTCGAGAACCCATCCGCTAGTATTTTTCGAAGATCGAGAACTCCTCCGCGAGCATTTTTTGATGGTCGAGAACCCCTCCGCTAGTATTTTTCGAAGATCGAGTACCCCTCCGAGAGCATTTTTCGATGGTGTATTAATCCTCCGTGTGGAGAAAGGCTCCAGGTCTAAATATCCTCCAAGAGCATTTCTCAACGTTCGAGAACTCCTCCGCGAGCATTTTTCGATGGTCGAGAACCCCTCCGCTAGCATTTCTAGACGGTGAATTAATCCTCCGTGTCGAGAAAGACTCCAAGAGCATTTCTCGATGGTCGAGGACCCCTCCGCTATATTTTTCGAAGATCGAGAACTCCTCCGCGAGCATTTATCGATGGTCGAGAACCCCTCCTCTAGTATTTTTCGAAGATCGTGTACCGGTCCGAGAGCATTTTTCGATGGTGTATTAATCCTCCGTGTCGAGAAAGGCTACAGGTGTGTGTGTGTATATATATATATATATATATATATATATATATATATATGGGTGGTTCTATGTGAAATCAAATTTTTCAAAAATGGATATTGCTATATCTCTCAAAATATGTTCTACTTGATGAAATACACCTTCCTGAATTTTTTCAGATTTTATCTGACATTAATTTTCAAGCTACGAATGGTTTTAGGACTTTAAGCATTTTTCTCATTTTTTGCAAATTTTCAAAAATTCATAGCTCCTATAGGAAGCGTTTTTCGTCGAAAATGCATGGAATACTTTTGCAAGAAAATTTGTTCTAGTTTCCAAAAAAATTCAGTCAGCATCATATATACAAGTTTTCTCAAAAGTATTTCCAATTTAAACCTTAATATTAACAAAAGTGAAAGTCTGCCTCGGACTAGAACAACCTAGAAATTCATGGAGATACCTTTTATCAAAACAAAAGAGCCTGCGAAACTCCCAGAATGTAGTAGGGCTAGCCTGATGAGCTAAACATCCAAACATCATTTCTCAAAATAAAAAAAATTGAATTTCCTATTTATAAAAAGTACAGTTAAATAGCAAAAAAAATTCTAAAACAAAAAGTATTCTTGAGATTTTTCATAATTTCGCTTCGTTTCCAAGCTAAAAATCGATGAAAATACCATCAAATTTTCTTTATTTTTAACTTGGAAACGAAGCGAAATTATGAAAAATCTCAAGAATACTTTTTGTTTTAGAATTTTTTTTACTATTTAATTGTATTTTTTTTTAAATTGGAAATTCAATTTTTTTTATTTTTATTTTTATGTGCGTATGCATTCGACTTGAATTGTCATCATGTATTATTATCAACCTGATAATTCTGCTTAGATTTATTTCCGGTATTCGATAATTATTGTTTAAGAATTCCGATTTGCCAGTTTTTCTAGTACACACATAGTACGCGGAGCATGCGCTCACAGATCCGTCCCGATCCGTCCTTTTAAAGTGGCGGTTTGTTCGGATCGTATACTTTCGACTCGATTTGTCTTCATACATTATTTTCGACCTGATAATTCTGCTTAGATTTATTTCTCTTATTCAATACTGCTTATTTAAGGACTCCCCTATGCCAGTTATTCTAATATAGATATAGTACAGAAAGAACGCGCTCACCGATCCGTCCCGTTCCGTCCTTTTGAAATGGCGGTTTGTTGGGCTCCTATGCATTCGACTCGAATTGTCTTCATGTATTATTATCAACCTGATACTTCTGCTTAGATTTATTTCTGATATTCGATAATTATTATTTAAGAACTCCCCTATGCCAGTTTTTCCAATCTAGATATAGTACAGGAAGAACGCGCTCACGGATCCGTCCCGATCCGTCTTTTGAAATAGCGCGTTGTTATGTGCGTATGCGTTCGACTCGAATTGTCTTAATGTATTATTTACAACTTGATAATCCTGCTTATATTTATTTCTGGTATTCGATAATTATTGTTTAAGAACTCCGCTATGACAGTTTTTCCAATCTAGATCTAGTACACGAAGAACGCGCTCACCGATCCGTCCCGATCCGTCTCTTTTAAATGGCAGGTTGTTATGTGCGTACACAGAGTACGCACTCACCAATCCGTCTCGATCCGTCCTTTTGAAATGGCGGATTGTTGGGATCGTATGCATGCGACTCGATTTGTCTTCATGCATTATTTTCAACCTGATAATTCTTCTTAGAATTATTTGTCTTATTCAATACTGCTTGTTTAAGAACTCCGCTATGCCAGTTTTTCCAATCTAGATCTAGTACAGGAAGAACGCGCTCACCGATCCGTCCTGATCCGTCTCTTTGAAATGGCGGGTTGTTATGTGCGTACACGGAGTACGCGCTCACCAATCCGTCTTGATCCGTCCTTTTGAAATGGCGGAATGTTGGGATCGTATGCGTGCGACTCGATTTGTCTTCATGCATTATTTTCAACCTGATAATTCTTCTTTGATTTATTTGTCTTATTCAATACTGCTTGTTTAAGAACTCCGCTATGCCAGTTTTTCCAATCTAGATCTAGTATAGGAAGAATGCGCTTACCGATCCGTCCCGATCCGTCTCTTCGAAAGTGGCGGTTTGTTGGGATCGTATGCGTTCGACTCGATTTGTGTTCATGTATTATTTTCAACCTGATAATTCTGCTTATATTTATTTTTGCTATTCGATAAATATTGTTTAAGAACTCCGCTATGACAGTTACTCTAATATACACATAGTACGCGGAGAACGCGCTCACCGATCCGTCCCGATCCGTCCTTTTGAAATGGCGGGTTGGTATGTGCGTATGCGTTCGACTCGAATTGTCATCATGTATTATTTTCAACCTGATAATTCTGCTTAGATTTATTGCTCGTATTCGATAATTATTGTTTAAGAACTTTTCGTATGTCAGATTTTCTAGTATAGATATAGTACACAGACAACGCGCTCACTGATCCGTCCCGATCCGTCCTTATGAACTGGCGGTTTGTTGGGATCGTATGTGTTCGACTCGATTTGTCTTCATGCATTATTTTCAACCTGATAATTCTTCCTAGATTTATATGTCTTATTCAATAATGCTTGTTTAAGAACTCCCTTATGCCAGTTTTTGCAATCTAGATACAGTACAGGAAGAACACGATTCCCGATCCGTCCCGATCCGTCTGATTGAAATGGCGCGTTGTTATGTGCGTATTGGTTCGACTGGAACTCACCTAATGTATTATTATCAACCTGATAATTCTGCTTAGAATTAATTCTGGTATTCGATAATTATTGTTTCAGATCTCCGCTATGCCAGTTTTCCTAATATAGATATAGTACGCGGAGAACGCGCTCACTGATCCGTCCCGATCCGTCCTTTTAAAGTGGCGGTTTGTAGGGATCGTATGCGTTCGACTGGAATTGTCTTCATGCATTATTTTCAACCTGATAATTCTGCTCAGATTTATTTCTGGTATACGATAATTATTGTTTAAGAACTTTTGCCATGTTAGATTTTCTAATATAGATATAGTACACAGACATCGAGCTCACCGATCCGTCCCCATCCGTCCTTTTGAAGTGGCGGTTTGTTGGGATCGTATGCGTTCGACTCGATTTGTCGTCATGCATTATTTTCAACCTGATAATTCTGCTTAGATTTATTTGTCTTATTCAATACTGCTTGTTTAAGAACTCCCCTATGCCAGTTTTTCGAATCTAGATCTAGAACAGGAAGAACGCGCTCACCGATCCGTCCCGATCCGTCTTTTTGAAATGGCGGGTTGTTATGTGCGTATGCGTTTGACTCGAATTGTCCTCATGTATTATTATCATCCTGATAATTCTGCTTATATTTATTTCTGGTATTCGATAAATATTGTTTAAGAACTCCGCTATGACAGTTTTTCTTATTTTCAATCTGATAATTCTGCTTATATTTATTTCTGGCATATATTAGAAAATCTGACATAGCAAAAGTTCTTAAACAATAATTATCGAATACAAGCAATAAATATAAGCAGAATTATCAGGTTGAAAATAATATATGAAGACAATTCGAGTCGAACGCATACGCGCATAACAAGCCGCCATTTCAAAAGGACGGATCGGGACGGATCGGTGAGCTCGTCCTCCGCGTACTATGTGTGTACTAGAGAAACTGGCATAGCGGAGTTCTTAAAGAATAATTATCGAATACGAGCAATAAATCTGAGCAGAATTATCAGGATGAAAATAATACATGAAGACAATTCGAGACGAACGCATACGCACATAACAACCTGCCATTTCAAAAGGACGGATCGGGACGGATCGGTGAGCGCGTTCTCCGCGTACTATGTGTATACTAGAGAAACTGTCATAGCGGACATCTTAAACAATAATTATCGCATACCAGAAACAAATCTAAGCAGAGTTATCAGGTTGATAATAATACATGAACACAAATCGAGTCGAACGCATACGCACATAACAACGCGCCATTTCAACAGACGGATCGGGACGGATCCGTGAGCGCGTTCTTCCTGTACTATATCTAGATTGGAAAAACTGGCATAGGGGAGTTCTTAAACAATAATTATCGAATACCAGAAATAAATCTAAGCAGAAGTATCAGGTTGAAAATAATGCCTGAAGACAAATCGAGTCGAACACATACGATCCCAACAAACCGCCACTTCAAAAGGACGGATCGGGGCGGATCGGTGAGCGCGTTCTCTGTGTACAATATCTATATTAGAAAATCTGACATAGCAAAAGTTCTTAAACAATAATTGTCGAATACAAGCAATAAATCTAAGCAGAACTATCAGGTTGAAAATAATACATGAAGCCAATTCGAGTCGAACGCATACGCACATAACAACCCGCCATTTTAAAAAGACGGATCGGTGAGCGCGTTGTCTGTGTACTATATCTATACTAGAAAATCTGACATTCCAAAAGTTCTTAAACAATCATTATCGAATACGAGCAATAAACCTAAGCAGAATTATCAGGCTGAAAATAATACATGAAGACAATTCTAGTCGAACGCATACGCACATAACAACCCGCCATTTCAAAAGGACGGATCGGGACGGATCGGTGAGCGCGTTCTTCCTGTACTATATCTAGATTGGAAAAACTGGCATATGCGAGTTCTTAAACAAGCAGTATTGAATAAGACAAATAAATCTAAGCAGTATTATCAGGTTGAAAATAATGCATGAAGACAAATCGATTCGAACACATACGATCCCAACAAACCGCCACTTCAAAAGGACGGATCGGGACGGATCGGTGAGCGCGTTGTCTGAGTACTATATCTATATTAGAAAATCTGAAAGCAAAAGTTCTTAAACAATAATTATCGAATACGAGCAATAAACCTAAGCAGAATTATCAGGCTGAAAATAATACATGAAGACAATTCTAGTCGAACGCATACGCACATAACAACCCGCCATTTCAAAAAGACGGATCGGTGAGCGCGTTGCCTGCGTACTATATCTATACTAGAAAATCTGACATACCACAATTCTTAAACAATAATTATCGAATACGAGCAATAAACCTAAGCAGAATTATCAGGCTGAAAGTAATACATGAAGACAATTCTAGTCGAACGCATACGCGCATAACAAACCGCTATTTCAAAAAGGCGGATCGGGACGGATCGGGGAGCGCGTTTTTCCTGTAGTATATCTAGATTGGAAAAACTGGCATAGGGGAGTTCTTAAACAAGCAGTATTGAATAAGACAAATAAATCTAAGCAGAATTATCAGACAGAAAATAATGCATGAAGACAAATCAAGTCGAACGCATACGATCTCAACAAACCGCCACTTCAAAAGGACGGATCGGGACGGATCGGTGAGCGCGTTGTCTGTGTACTATATCTATATTAGAAAATCTGACATAGCTAAAGTTCTCAAACAATAATTATCGAATACGAGCAATAAATCTAAGCAGAATTAACAGGTTGAAAATAATACATGAAGCCTATTCGAGTCGAACGCATACGCACATAACAACCCGCCATTTTAAAAAGACGGATCGGTGAGCGCGTTGTCTGTGTACTATATCTATACTAGAAAATCTGACATTCCAAAAGTTCTTAAACAATCATTATCGAATACGAGCAATAAACCTAAGCAGAATTATCAGGCTGAAAATAATACATGAAGACAATTCTAGTCGAACGCATACGCACATAACAACCCGCCATTTCAAAAGGACGGATCGGGACGGATCGGTGAGCGCGTTCTTCCTGTACTATATCTAGATTGGAAAAACTGGCATATGCGAGTTCTTAAACAAGCAGTATTGAATAAGACAAATAAATCTAAGCAGTATTATCAGGTTGAAAATAATGCATGAAGACAAATCGATTCGAACACATACGATCCCAACAAACCGCCACTTCAAAAGGACGGATCGGGACGGATCGTTGAGCGCGTTGTCTGTGTACTATATCTATATTAGAAAATCTGAAAGCAAAAGTTCTTAAACAATAATTATCGAATACGAGCAATAAACCTAAGCAGAATTATCAGGCTGAAAATAATACATGAAGACAATTCTAGTCGAACGCATACGCACATAACAACCCGCCATTTCAAAAAGACGGATCGGTGAGCGCGTTGTCTGCGTACTATATCTATACTAGAAAATCTGACATACCACAATTCTTAAACAATAATTATCGAATACGAGCAATAAACCTAAGCAGAATTATCAGGCTGAAAGTAATACATGAAGACAATTCTAGTCGAACGCATACGCGCATAACAAACCGCTATTTCAAAAAGACGGATCGGGACGGATCGGGGAGCGCGTTCTTCCTGTAGTATATCTAGATTGGAAAAACTGGCATAGGGGAGTTCTTAAACAAGCAGTATTGAATAAGACAAATAAATCTAAGCAGTATTATCAGGTTGAAAATAATGCATGAAGACAAATCGATTCGAACACATACGATCCCAACAAACCGCCACTTCAAAAGGACGGATCGGGACGGATCGGTGAGCGCGTTGTCTGTGTACTATATCTATATTAGAAAATCTGACATAGCTAAAGTTCTCAAACAATAATTATCGAATACGAGCAATAAATCTAAGCAGAATTACCAGGTTGAAAATAATACATGAAGACAATTCGAGTCGAACGCATACGCACATAACAACCCGCCATTTCAAAACGACGGATCGGGACCGATCGGTGAGCGCGTCCTCCGCGTACTATTTGTATGCTAGAGAATCTGTCATAGCGGAGTTCTTAAGCAATATTTATCGAATAGCAGAAATAAATATAAGCAGAATTATCAGGTTGAAAATAATACATGAAGACAAATCGATTCGAACACATACGATCCCAACAAACCGCCACTTCAAAAGGACGGATCGGGACAGATCGGTGAGCGAGTTCTCCGCGTACTATGTGTATACTAGAGAAACTGTCCTAGCGGAGTTCTTAAACAATAATTATCGAATACCAGAAATAAATATAAGCAGGATTATCAAGTTGAAAATAATACATTAAGACAATTCGAGTCGAACGCATACGCACATAACAACGCGCTATTTCAAAAGACGGATCGGGACGGATCCGTGAGCGCGTTCTTCCTGTACTATATCTAGATTGGAAAAACTGGCATAGGGGAGTTCTTAAACAATAATTATCGAATACCAGAAATTAATCTAAGCAGAAGTATCAGGTTGAAAATAATGCATGAAGACAAATCGAGTCGAACACATACGATCCCAACAAACCGCCACTTCAAAAGGACGGATCGGGACGGATCGGTGAGCGCGTTGTCTGTGTACAATATCTATATTAGAAAATCTGACATAGCAAAAGTTCTTAAACAATAATTATCGAATACAAGCAATAAATCTAAGCAGAATTATCAGGTTGAAAATAATACATGAAGCCAATTCGAGTCGAACGCATACGCACATAACAACCCGCCATTTCAAAACGACGGATCGGGACCGATCGGTGAGCGCGTCCTCCGCGTACTATTTGTATGCTAGAGAATCTGTCATAGCGGAGTTCTTAAGCAATATTTAGCGAATAGCAGAAATAAATATAAGCAGAATTATCAGGTTAAAAATAATACATGAAGACAAATCGAGTCGAACGCATACGATCCCAACAACCCGCCATTTCAAAAAGACGGATCGGGACGGATCGGTGAGCGCGTTGTCTGTGTACAATATCTATATTAGAAAATCTGACATAGAAAAAGTTCTTAAACAATAATTGTCGAATACAAGCAATAAATCTAAGCAGAATTATCAGGTTGAAAATAATACATGAAGCCAATTCGAGTCGAACGCATACGCACATAACAACCCGCCATTTTAAAAAGACGGATCGGTGAGCGCGTTGTCTGTGTACTATATCTATACTAGAAAATCTGACATTCCAAAAGTTCTTAAACAATCATTATCGAATACGAGCAATAAACCTAAGCAGAATTATCAGGCTGAAAATAATACATGAAGACAATTCTAGTCGAACGCATACGCACATAACAACCCGCCATTTCAAAAGGACGGATCGGGACGGATCGGTGAGCGCGTTCTTCCTGTACTATATCTAGATTGGAAAAACTGGCATATGCGAGTTCTTAAACAAGCAGTATTGAATAAGACAAATAAATCTAAGCAGTATTATCAGGTTGAAAATAATGCATGAAGACAAATCGATTCGAACACATACGATCCCAACAAACCGCCACTTCAAAAGGACGGATCGGGACGGATCGTTGAGCGCGTTGTCTGTGTACTATATCTATATTAGAAAATCTGAAAGCAAAAGTTCTTAAACAATAATTATCGAATACGAGCAATAAACCTAAGCAGAATTATCAGGCTGAAAATAATACATGAAGACAATTCTAGTCGAACGCATACGCACATAACAACCCGCCATTTCAAAAAGACGGATCGGTGAGCGCGTTGTCTGCGTACTATATCTATACTAGAAAATCTGACATACCACAATTCTTAAACAATAATTATCGAATACGAGCAATAAACCTAAGCAGAATTATCAGGCTGAAAGTAATACATGAAGACAATTCTAGTCGAACGCATACGCGCATAACAAACCGCTATTTCAAAAAGACGGATCGGGACGGATCGGGGAGCGCGTTCTTCCTGTAGTATATCTAGATTGGAAAAACTGGCATAGGGGAGTTCTTAAACAAGCAGTATTGAATAAGACAAATAAATCTAAGCAGTATTATCAGGTTGAAAATAATGCATGAAGACAAATCGATTCGAACACATACGATCCCAACAAACCGCCACTTCAAAAGGACGGATCGGGACGGATCGGTGAGCGCGTTGTCTGTGTACTATATCTATATTAGAAAATCTGACATAGCTAAAGTTCTCAAACAATAATTATCGAATACGAGCAATAAATCTAAGCAGAATTACCAGGTTGAAAATAATACATGAAGACAATTCGAGTCGAACGCATACGCACATAACAACCCGCCATTTCAAAACGACGGATCGGGACCGATCGGTGAGCGCGTCCTCCGCGTACTATTTGTATGCTAGAGAATCTGTCATAGCGGAGTTCTTAAGCAATATTTATCGAATAGCAGAAATAAATATAAGCAGAATTATCAGGTTGAAAATAATACATGAAGACAAATCGATTCGAACACATACGATCCCAACAAACCGCCACTTCAAAAGGACGGATCGGGACAGATCGGTGAGCGAGTTCTCCGCGTACTATGTGTATACTAGAGAAACTGTCCTAGCGGAGTTCTTAAACAATAATTATCGAATACCAGAAATAAATATAAGCAGGATTATCAAGTTGAAAATAATACATTAAGACAATTCGAGTCGAACGCATACGCACATAACAACGCGCTATTTCAAAAGACGGATCGGGACGGATCCGTGAGCGCGTTCTTCCTGTACTATATCTAGATTGGAAAAACTGGCATAGGGGAGTTCTTAAACAATAATTATCGAATACCAGAAATTAATCTAAGCAGAAGTATCAGGTTGAAAATAATGCATGAAGACAAATCGAGTCGAACACATACGATCCCAACAAACCGCCACATCAAAAGGACGGATCGGGACGGATCGGTGAGCGCGTTGTCTGTGTACAATATCTATATTATAAAATCTGACATAGCAAAAGTTCTTAAACAATAATTATCGAATACAAGCAATAAATCTAAGCAGAATTATCAGGTTGAAAATAATACATGAAGCCAATTCGAGTCGAACGCATACGCACATAACAACCCGCCATTTCAAAACGACGGATCGGGACCGATCGGTGAGCGCGTCCTCCGCGTACTATTTGTATGCTAGAGAATCTGTCATAGCGGAGTTCTTAAGCAATATTTAGCGAATAGCAGAAATAAATATAAGCAGAATTATCAGGTTAAAAATAATGCATGAAGACAAATCGATTCGAACACATACGATCCCAACAAACCGCCACTTCAAAAGGACGGATCGGGACGGATCGTTGAGCGCGTTGTCTGTGTACTATATCTATATTAGAAAATCTGAAAGCAAAAGTTCTTAAACAATAATTATCGAATACGAGCAATAAACCTAAGCAGAATTATCAGGCTGAAAATAATACATGAAGACAATTCTAGTCGAACGCATACGCACATAACAACCCGCCATTTCAAAAAGACGGATCGGTGAGCGCGTTGTCTGCGTACTATATCTATACTAGAAAATCTGACATACCACAATTCTTAAACAATAATTATCGAATACGAGCAATAAACCTAAGCAGAATTATCAGGCTGAAAGTAATACATGAAGACAATTCTAGTCGAACGCATACGCGCATAACAAACCGCTATTTCAAAAAGACGGATCGGGACGGATCGGGGAGCGCGTTCTTCCTGTAGTATATCTAGATTGGAAAAACTGGCATAGGGGAGTTCTTAAACAAGCAGTATTGAATAAGACAAATAAATCTAAGCAGTATTATCAGGTTGAAAATAATGCATGAAGACAAATCGATTCGAACACATACGATCCCAACAAACCGCCACTTCAAAAGGACGGATCGGGACGGATCGGTGAGCGCGTTGTCTGTGTACTATATCTATATTAGAAAATCTGACATAGCTAAAGTTCTCAAACAATAATTATCGAATACGAGCAATAAATCTAAGCAGAATTACCAGGTTGAAAATAATACATGAAGACAATTCGAGTCGAACGCATACGCACATAACAACCCGCCATTTCAAAACGACGGATCCGGACCGATCGGTGAGCGCGTCCTCCGCGTACTATTTGTATGCTAGAGAATCTGTCATAGCGGAGTTCTTAAGCAATATTTATCGAATAGCAGAAATAAATATAAGCAGAATTATCAGGTTGAAAATAATACATGAAGACAAATCGATTCGAACACATACGATCCCAACAAACCGCCACTTCAAAAGGACGGATCGGGACGGATCGGTGAGCGCGTTGTCTGAGTACTATATCTATATTAGAAAATCTGAAAGCAAAAGTTCTTAAACAATAATTATCGAATACGAGCAATAAACCAAAGCAGAATTATCAGGCTGAAAATAATACATGAAGACAATTCTAGTCGAACGCATACGCACATAACAACCCGCCATTTCAAAAAGACGGATCGGTGAGCGCGTTGTCTGCGTACTATATCTATACTAGAAAATCTGACATACCACAATTCTTAAACAATAATCATCGAATACGAGCAATAAACCTAAGCAGAATTATCAGGCTGAAAGTAATACATGAAGACAATTCTAGTCGAACGCATACGCGCATAACAAACCGCTATTTCAAAAAGACGGATCGGGACGGATCGGGGAGCGCGTTCTTCCTGTAGTATATCTAGATTGGAAAAACTGGCATAGGGGAGTTCTTAAACAAGCAGTATTGAATAAGACAAATAAATCTAAGCAGAATTATCAGACAGAAAATAATGCATGAAGACAAATCAAGTCGAACGCATACGATCTCAACAAACCGCCACTTCAAAAGGACGGATCGGGACGGATCGGTGAGCGCGTTGTCTATGTATTATATCTATATTAGAAAATCTGACATAGCTAAAGTTCTCAAACAATAATTATCGAATACGAGCAATAAATCTAAGCAGAATTACCAGGTTGAAAATAATACATGAAGACAATTCGAGTCAAACGCATACGATCCCAACAACCCGCCATTTCAAAAGGACGGATCGGGACAGATCGGTGAGCGAGTTCTCCGCGTACTATGTGTATACTAGAGAAACTGTCATAGCGGAGTTCTTAAACAATAATTATCGAATACCAGAAATAAATATAAGCAGGATTATCAAGTTGAAAATAATACATTAAGACAATTCGAGTCGAACGCATACGCACATAACAACGCGCTATTTCAAAAGACGGATCGGGACGGATCCGTGAGCGCGTTCTTCCTGTACTATATCTAGATTAGAAAAACTGGCATAGGGGAGTTCTTAAACAATAATTATCGAATACCAGAAATTAATCTAAGCAGAAGTATCAGGTTGAAAATAATGCATGAAGACAAATC
Source organism: Philotrypesis tridentata (assembly GCA_018906965.1). Classification (NCBI taxonomy): domain Eukaryota; kingdom Metazoa; phylum Arthropoda; class Insecta; order Hymenoptera; family Pteromalidae; genus Philotrypesis; species Philotrypesis tridentata. Next base: position 52,988 of record JACCIB010000525.1, read on the forward strand.
GAGTCGAACGCATAGGATCCCAACAAACCGCCATTTCAAAAGACGGATCGGGACGGATCGGGAGCGCGTTCTCCGCGTACTATGTATATACTAGAGAAACTGTCATAGCCGTGTTCTTAAACAATATTTATCGAATACCTGAAATAAATATAAGCAGAATTATCAGGTTGAAAATAATACATTAAGACAATTCGAGTCGAACGCATAGGATCCCAACAAACCGCCATTTCAAAAAGACGGATCGGGACGGATCGGGGAGCGCGTTCTCCGCGTACTATGGATATACTAGAGAAACTGTCATAGCCGAGTTCTTAAACAATATTTATCGAATACCTGAAATAAATCTAAGCAGAATTATCAGGTTGATAATAATACATGAGGACAATTCGAGTCGAACGCATACGCACATAACAACCCGCCATTTCAAAAAGACGGATCGGGACGGATCGGTGAGCGCGTTCTTCCTGTACTAGATCTAGATTAGAAAAACTAGCATAGGGGAGTTCTTAAACAAGCAGTATTGAATAAGACAAATAAATCTAAGCAGAATTATCAGGTAGAAAATAATGCATGAAGACAATTCGAGTCGAACGCATACGATCCCAACAATCCGGCATTTCAAAAGGACGGATCGGGACGTATCGGTTAGCGCGTTCTTTCTGTACTATATCTATATCGGAAAACTGGCATAGCGGAGTTTTTAAACAAGTAGTATTAAATAAGAGAAATAAGTCTAAGCAGAATTATCAGGCTGAAAATAATGCATGAAGACAAATCGAGTCGAATCCATACGATTCCAACAACCCGCCATTTCAACAGGATGGATCGGGACGGATCGGGGAGCGCGTTCTCCGCGTACTATGTATATACTAGAGAAACTGTCATAGCCGAGTTCTTAAACAATATTTATCGAATACCTGAAATAAATCTAAGCAGAATTATCAGGTTGAAAATAATACATGAAGACAATTCGTGACGAACGCATACGCACATAACAACCCGCCGTTTCAAAAGGACGGATCGGGACGGATCCGTGAGCACGTTCTCCGCGTACTATGTGTATACTAGAAAAAATGTCATAGCGGAGTTCTTAAATAATAATTATCGAATACCAGAAATAAATATAAGCAGAATTATCAGGTTGAAAATAATACATTAAGACAATTCGAGTCGAACGCATAGGATCCCAACAAACCGCCATTTCAAAAAGACGGATCGGGACGGATCGGGGAGCGCGTTCTCCGCGTACTATGTATATACTAGAGAAACTGTCATAGCCGTGTTCTTAAACAATATTTATCGAATACCTGAAATAAATCTAAGCAGAATTATCAGGTTGATAATAATACATGAGGACAATTCGAGTCGAACGCATACGCACATAACAACCCGCCATTTCAAAAAGACGGATCGGGACGGATCGGTGAGCGCGTTCTTCCCGTACTAGATCTAGATTAGAAAAACTAGCATAGGGGAGTTCTTAAACAAGCAGTATTGAATAAGACAAATAAATCTAAGCAGAATTATCAGGTAGAAAATAATGCATGAAGACAATTCGAGTCGAACGCATACGATCCCAACAATCCGGCATTTCAAAAGGACGGATCGGGACGGATCGGTTAGCGCGTTCTTTCTGTACTATATCTATATCGGAAAACTGGCATAGCGGAGTTTTTAAACAAGTAGTATTAAATAAGAGAAATAAGTCTAAGCAGAATTATCAGGCTGAAAATAATGCATGAAGACAAATCGAGTCGAATCCATACGATTCCAACAACCCGCCATTTCAACAGGACGGATCGGGACGGATCGGTGAGCGCGTTGTCTGTGTACTATATATATATTAGAAAATCTGATATAGCTAATGTTCTTAAACAATAATTATCGAATACGAGCAATAAATCTAAGCAGAATTATCAGGTAGAAAATAATGCATGAAGACAATTTCAGTCGAACGCATACGATCCCAACAACCCGACATTTCAAAAGGACGGATCGGGACGGATCGGTGAGCTCGTCCTCCGTGTACTATGTGTATACTAGAAAAACTGGCATAGCGGAGTTCTTAAACAATAATTATCGAATACGAGCAATAAATCTGAGCAGAATTATCAGGTAGAAAATAATACATGAAGACAATTCGAGACGAACGCATACGCACATAACAACCCGCCATTTCAAAACGTCGGATCAGGACGGATCGGTGAGCGCGTTCTCCGCGTACTATGTGTATACTAGAAAAACTGGCAAAGCGGAGTTCTTAAACAATAATTATCGAATACCTGAAATAAATCTAAGCAGAAGTATTAGGTTGATAATAATACATGAAGACAATTCGAGTCGAACGCATAGGATCTCAACAAACCGACATTTCAAAAGGACGGGCCGGGACGGATCGGTGAGCGCGTTGTCTGTGTACTATATCTATATTAGAAAATTTGACATAGCAAAAGTTCTTAAACAATAATTATCGAATACCAGAAATAAATCTAAGCAGAATTATCAGGTTGAATATAATACATGAAGACAATTCGTGTCGAACGCATACGATCCCAACAAACCGCCACTTTAAAAGGACGGATTGGGACGGATCGGTGAGCGCGTTCTCCGCGTACTTTATCTATATTAGAAAAACTGGCATAGCGGAGTTCTTAAACAATAATTATCGAATACCAGAATTAAATCTAAGCAGAATTATCAGGTTGATAATAATACATGAGGTCAGTTCCAGTCGAACGCATACGATCCCAACAACCCGACATTTCAAAAGGACGGATCGGGACGGATCGGTGAGCTCATCCTCCGCGTACTTTGTATATACTAGAAAAACTGGCATAGCGGAGTTCTTAAAGAATAATTATCGAATACGAGCAATAAATCTTAGCAGAATTATCAGGTTGATAATAATACATGAGGACAATTCAAGTCTAACGCACACGCACATAAAAATAAATATAAAAATAATTGAATTTCCTATTTGAAAAAAAATACAGTTAAATAGTTAAAAAAATTTTAAAACAAAAAGTATTCTTGAGATTTTTCATAATTTCGCTTCGTTTCCAAGCTAAAAATAAAGTAAATTTGATGGTACTTTAATCGATTTTTAGCTTGGAAACGAAGCGAAATTATGAAAAATCTCAAGAATACTTTGTGTTTTAGAATTTTTTTTACTATTTAACTGTATTTTTTTAAAATAGGAAATTCAACTTTTTATTTTGAGAAATGATGTTTGGATTTTCAGCTCATCAGACTAGCCCTACTACATTCTGGGAGTTTCGCAGGCACTTTTGTATTGATAAAAGTTATATCCATGTATTTCTGGGTTGTTCTAGTCAGAAGCAGACTTTCACTATTGTTAATATTAAGGTTTAAAATGGAAATACTTTTGAGAAAACATGTATATATGATGCTGAGTGTATTTTTTCTGGAAACTAGAACAAATTTTCTTGCAAAAGTATTCCATGCATTTTCTACGAGAAACGCTTCCTATCGGAGCTATGAATTTTTGAAAATTTGCAAAAAATGAGAAAAATGCTTAAAATCCTAAGACCATTCGTAGCTCGAAAATTAATGTCAGATAAAATCTGAAAAAATTCAGGAAGGTGTATTTCATCAAGTAGAACATATTTTGAGAGTTATAGCAATACCTATTTTTGAAAAATTTGATTTCACATAGAACCACCCATATATATATATATTTAGACCTGGAGGCTTTCTCGACACGGAGGATTAATACACCATCGAAAAATGCTGTCGGAGCGGTACTCGATCTTCGAAAAATACACGCGGAGGTGTTCTCGACCGTTGAAAAATGCTCGCTGAGGAGTTCTCGATCGTCGAGAAATGCTCTTGGAGGATATTTAGACCTGGAGCCTTTCTCGACACGGAGGATTAATACACCATCGAAAAATGTTCTCGGAGCGGTACTTGATCTTCGAAAAATACTAGCGGAGGGGTTCTCGACCATCAAAAAATGCTCGCGGAGGAGTTCTCGATCTTCGAAAAATGCTCTTGGAGGATATTTAGACCTGGAGCCTTTCTCGACACGGAGGATTAATACACCATCGAAAAATGTTCTCGGAGCGGTACTTGATCTTCGAAAAATACTAGCGGAGGGGTTCTCGACCATCAAAAAATGCTCGCGGAGGAGTTCTCGATCTTCGAAAAATACTAGCGGATGGGTTCTCGACCATCGAGAAATGCTCTTGGAGTCTTTCTCGACACGGAGGATTAATTCACCGTCTAGAAATGCTAGCGGTGGGATTCTCGACCGTCGAAAAATGCTCGAGGGGGGTTCTCGGACGTTGGGAAATGCTCTTGGAGGATATTTAGACCTGGAGCCTTTCTCCACACGGAGGATTAATACACCATCGAAAAATACTCTCGGAGGGGTACTCGATCTTCGAAAAAGACTAGCGGAGGGGTTCTCGACCATCAAAAAATGCTCGCGGAGGAGTTCTCGATCTTCGAAAAATACTAGCGGATGGGTTCTCGACTATCGAGAAATGCTCTTGGAGTCTTTCTCGACACGGAGGATTAATTCACCGTCTAGAAATGCTAGCGGTGGGATTCTCGACCGTCGAAAAATGCTCGCGGGGGGTTCTCGAACGTTGAGAAATGCTCTTGGAGGATATTTAGGCCTGGAGCCTTTCTCCACACGGAGGATTAATACACCATCGAAAAATGCTCTCGGAGCGGTACTCGATCTTCGAAAAATACTAGCGGAGGTGTTCTCGACCGTCGAAAAATACTAGCGGAGGAGTTTTCGATCTTCGAAAAATACTAGCGGAGGGGTTCTCGACAATCGAGAAATGCTCTTGGAGTCTTTCTCGACACGGAGAATTTATGGACCGTCCAGAAATACTCGCTGAGGAGATCTCGATCGGCGAGAAGTGCTCGCGGAAGGGGTCTCTACCATCGAACTCATCACTGGCTCACTCTTGCCCTCTCCGATTACAGGCATCAGCTGCCTCTTACGAGAAGCAGGCCGTAGCTTAGCTAGCCACTCAGTTACAGAAATGTACGACACGAACCAGAGACAGAGAATCATGCAGCGGGCGGTTCCCACAGCCTAGTTCCTGCTCTGCAGAAAAAGCCGGTGGCGCCCATCACCAAAGGGATTTCATCGATAGCAATCAGCAAAACATGGGTGCAGTCGATAAATTTTCTGCGCCTCGGGTAGTCGTAAGAGATTTGCAATGTTTAGAGTCTAATGAGTAAGAAGCAGCCTTACATCAACGAATTCCCTTCGAAGAAGTCCCTCCCGCCGGTTAGGAAGATTCACACAACGAGACAGGGAGCAAGCCTCACAAGTATTTGAGCATTCATCGAGTATCAGCCACCCATAATCAACAGACACGTCCGAATCCAGACCAATGATTGGGGAGACATTTCTTTTATTATAATTATTTACCTACTATCTGAGCTATCCCTTATAAGCCACCTCCCAACTGGCGCATAATTCAGTATCTTCCCGCGACGCTTGTGATACCAGCCGCCAGTCTGCAGAGTTTTATGCACTTCGGACAGATTTGCTACATCCTTTTTGGGCAAATAACTGCGTTCGAACGCCCACGGTCAAAGAAATAGCCACAAAATCGGCATCCCTGATGTCTCTTGTCTGTTGTTGCTCACGGCACTATTATTGCGAGAGAGCGAGAGCGAGAGAGAGAGAGAGAGAGAGAGAGAGAGAGAGAGAGAGAGAGAGGGAGAGATTGCAATGAAAAATCCAAGAGTGTAATGTAATAGGCCTACCTATCGATGGTATTGTGGTTCTGGAAGATCGTGATGGCGAATCCCCTTGATTCCCCGAAGCATGCTTCTATAGCAGGACAAACTACCTAACCCAAAAATATACCTCGCGGCTGTTGCGGCATCCACGTGGACAATCGCTTGAATATGCCGCGAAGCGCTGAACTTAGCGCCGCGCGCGCCCTCTGTCGATCGGGCATACGCAAAATTCCGAGACGTCACAATACCGATGCCACAGGATGAACTTTGAAAAATACTCAATTGATGGATGTTTTTATGTGAGACATAAATTGATTCTTTATCTACTCCACTAAGGGTTATTTGACCTCGCCTACACGAATTACACGGTTACTTAACCTAAAAAGTTATATTTCGTGAAATAAATTTTTTATTAGTTTCAAAATAATTGAATCGCAAAAATAATGTGCTTAACGCATTCCGCTTGGTCTTTAAACCTTAATACACTTTGTCCGGGCCTTATTCGTTGTATAGAAAAAGAGCTATGAACGTAGAAAGTGCATTCATTCTTAATTTGTCACTCAAAATTTTCTTGGTAGTGACAACTTCATTTCTTACATATGAGCACGTAAATGAAAGCTTGGGACGAAAGTAATAAAATCACATCAGAGTCATATTTTGTGAAATTGCTTCTATCGAAAGATATTGTAAAGTGAAAGTTCGGGCTCCTGAATTGTCCTCAAGGGAGAACAATTGTTCGACGGATATCCGGTGACGTAGCATCTACGTAACTAGGCTATAACATATACATAACTTTAATATGACGTACATCTACATAATAATCTGGGCTATACATATAGATAACTTTAGTATACGTTGTTTTTCCGCAGACGATAGACGGTGTTTTCATACAGTCTTATTTTTATCATCCTGGATTTTCTTATGCTGTTTTTTATTACTAAATAGTGTTAAATAATCACATAAATACAGATTTTATAACAGCTGTGCCAAATATCAAGGAACGCGGTACTTTTGTCTTTACACGGTTATGGAAAAAATGAATTACGAGAACACAAACATTAAGAGAATACAATCAGATAAGTATTTCGAATCATATTACATATAAATATATATATATATATGTGGGTGGTTCTCTGACAAATCGAGCGGTCGATTTTTTGACCCTATCGAAAAAAATTTTTAAAATGTTCCTAAGAGACACATGAGTATCCCTGAATTTTTTCAGATTTTTTGCATCAAGTATCTTCGAGTTACAGAGGGTCAAAGTTGATAAAATCACGTTTTTTTGCTTTTTCTGGCTACTTTCATTAATTTGTAGATCCTCAGGGAAGCATTTTTCACTATAGAGATATATAACATTTTTTTCTGCACATTTTCTAAACTATTCAAAAAAAATATTTTTGATGTTGTATATATATGTTTTAAGAAAGTTATAAGTCATTTAAGTCTTAAAATCAAATTTTAGGAAAGTTCGATCATCCGGATCATAACCAAAAAATTCATGAAGATACCTTATTTCAATTCAAAAAAGTCTGCGAAAGACCCAGAATGTCAGAGGCCTTGGTTTCTCTGTAAAAAATCATTATATCCGTTCATATATGAAAAAAATTTAGTTTTATTGCTATATAGAAGAATTTAACCAATTTTATCAATTACGTAAATTTTTTTATAATAATTTCAGTCATTAAAAAAATGATAAGGTTAGTGAAATGCTTCCATATAGCAATAAAACTAAATTTTTGTCATATATGAATGGATATAATGATTTTTTACAGAGAAACCAAGGCCTCTGACATTCTGGGTCTTTCGCAGACTTTTTTGAATTGAAATGAGGTATCTTCATGAATTTTTTGGTTATGATCCGGATGATCGAACTTTCCTAAAACTTGATTTTAAGACTTAAATGACTTATAACTTTCTTAAAACATATATATACGACATCAAAAATATTTTTTTTGAATAGTTTAGAAAATTTGCAGAAAAAAATGTTATATATCTCTATAGTGAAAAATGCTTCCCTGAGGATCTACAAATTAATGAAAGGCAAAAAAACGTGATTTCATCAACTTTGACCCTCTGTAACTCGAAGATACTTGATGCAAAAAATCTGAAAAAATTCAGGGATACTCATGTGTCTCTTAGGAACATTTTAACAATTTTTTTCGATAGGGTCAAAAAATCGACCGCTCGATTTGTCAGAGAACCACCCATATATATATCGAATTTTACGACTTGTTCTTAGTTTAAATGTTATTTTATTTTTTCAGATTTTTATAATTTATTATTTCTCATGTGAGGTTATATACTTAGAGGGAATATTGGAAAACAAAAAAGTTCCTATGTGTGTCTAATATTTTCTATCGGCCTCATTCTTTGTATTTATTAACAAACTAGGAAAATAGCTGAAATATCTATTAAGTTTAGACCAGTAATTGGAATAGAGCAAGCCTAAGTTCTTTATTTTTGCATTATTTCTTATCATAATATAATTAGAGTCATTTATAGGCCTTACTGATTCTATTTATTACTCCATTACTAAATAGCTGGCATATCTATGAATTAAGTTTATTTTTGCAATATTTCTCATTGTAATACAATTAGAGCCATTCATAGGCCTTACGTAAGTAATAAATAGAATCAGTACTGATTCTATTTATTACTAGACTACTAAATTGCTGGCATATCTATGAATTAAGTTTAGATCTAGTCCGGGAGTCAGGGGTTCAAAACCTTATTACCAGGAAGTTCGTGCAAGAGTTTATTTTATCGCTGAAATATGTTGGTAGCCACTTACTGAAAATAGCCCTAAAGTCTCGACTTCGGACCCGATCGGGAACATTGTTATTATTGCAAATTAAGTTACCAAAATGCATTTTTTTTCCGTTTTTCTTGATTAACTTTTTTGTTACTCAATTTACGCAAAAACTGGTAGGGGCAAAAGTTGATCAGCATTGAATTTTCTATAAGACACATATATTCCGAAATGCAAAATTAATGTTTTTCCCGGCTAAATTGTTAAATAAAAAAATTTTTTTTTCAATTTTCACATTGCCATGGTTTTTGTGAAATATGATCTTTATTTATCGGATTAGCCCTCAAAGATGACTTTTAGTACAGACAACGTAAAAATTGAAGCCCGATCTCGATATCTTAAAATGGCGTCTTGTTGCAAAATTATTTAGCCGAAAAGTTCAAATTGATGTCCAATTCGATCCAGGAACGATAATTGAATCAAACTATGTTTAATCGACAGCTTACGACGTAATTAACAAACCGTAAAAATAAATTTTCTTAATATTAATATTTAGCAACATTTCTAATAAAAAATTTTTTTCATTTCGGTCAATTTTGGAGTGAGAGAATCGCGGCAAAATGCATCTTGAAGTACATAAAAAACCATGAATTTCATATAAATTTTGTTAAGATCGGACCAATAGGAGCCGAGATACAAAAATTGTTTCAACCGACGATTACGCCGAAACTACTTGATATTTCAAGTTGAAATTTGGCACAGTGCTTGCTGAAATCGTACTCTAAATGATTACATTTTACCCAATAGCTCTACATGCTTTAGTTCGTCTAAAACGACCGACGAAACATATGAATTCAGCGCGCGCGGCCGCGCCGTTGCTCCGGCCGAGCGGCGCGGTGGTGGGGGGAAAGCCGCGCGGCGGCGAACAGAATTCGTACACCTTAGTTGCAATTTGATTATCTCGGTAACCAAAGCTACTATTGCAATAAATTTTTTTTTCATTTAACGTGTTTTTTTCTCAGCTTTAACGTCATACTAATTAAGTTATCATAGGCACAATGAAAATACCGCAAATTACCAATCCTATTGAAAAAGAATCTTTTTTGGCTACATACACAACCTTTGTACGCATGCATTGTACTGCTATACTCATAAAAATATTTAAATTTATCATATAAAGGTTGGGTAGCGTAATATATGCCATTAAAGGTTGTGTATGTAGTCAAAAAAGATTCTTTTTCAGAAGAATTGGTAATTTGCGGTATTTGCGTTGTGCCTATGATAACTTAATTAGTATGACGTTAAAGCTGAGAAAAAAACACGTTATATGAAAAAAAAATGTATTGCAATAGTAGCTTTGGTTACCGAGATAATTAAATTGCAACTAAGGTGTATGAATTCTGTTCGCCGCCGCGCGGCATTCCCCCCACCACCGCGCCGCTCGGCCGGAGCAACGGCGCGGCCGCGCGCGCTGAATTCATATGTTTCGTCGGTCGTTTTAGACGAACTAAAGCATGTATAGCTATTGGGTAAAATGTAATCATTTAGAGTATGATTTCAGCAAGCACTGTGCCAAATTTCAACTTGAAATATCAAGTAGTTTCGGCGTAATCGTCGGTTGAAAAAATTTTTGTATCTCGGCTCCTATTGGTCCGATCTTAACAAAATTTATATGAAAATTCATGGTTTTTTATGTACTTCAAGATGCATTTTGCCGCGATTCTCTCACTCCAAAATTGACCGAAATAAAAAAAATTTTTATTAGAAATGTTGCTAAATATTAATATTAAGAAAATTTATTTTTACCGTTTGTTAATTACGTCGTAAGCTATCGATTAAACATAGTTTGATTCAATTATCGTTCCTGGATCGAATTGGACATCAATTTGAACTTTTCGGCTAAATAATTTTGCAACAAGACGCCATTTTAAGATATCGAGATCGGGCTTCAATTTTTACGTTGTCTGTACTAAAAGTCATCTTTGAGGGCTAATCCGATAAATAAAGATCATATTTCACAAAAACCATGGCAATGTGAAAATTGAAAAAAAACTTTTTTTATTTAACAATTTAGCCGGGAAAAACATTAATTTTGCATTTCGGAATATATGTGTCTTATAGAAAATTCAATGCCGATCAACTTTTGCCCCTACCAGTTTTTGCGTAAATTGAGTAACAAAAAAGTTAATCAAGAAAAACGGAAAAAAAATGCATTTTGGTAACTTAATTTGCAATAATAACAATGTTCCCGATCGGGTCCGAAGTCGAGACTTTAGGGCTATTTTCAGTAAGTAGCTACCAACATATTTCAGTTATAAAATAAACTCTTGCACGAACTTCCTGATAAAATCCTAGGACTCCCGGACTAATCAGCAATTGGAATAGAGCAGGAGTAAGTTTTTTATTTTGATTTTGTATATTTCTTATCCTAATAATTAATGTTTAATGTCACATGCAAAACATGAATACGTATATCTTTGCATGTTTTTCTTTATGCATAATATAAATTTAAGTCATTAAGTTACTCTTATTTTATAACTTTACGTATAATTAGAAATTGAATAGTATTAAAATTTTTCTTTAAAGATCTCAGAATTTATTTGTTGAAAGAATAATGAAAGACTTGGGTTTAGTACCTTTTACATATTTTTTTATTAATTTTCATTATGATTTTCTTGATTTGCTACCTCAGCCTCTTCTTCAACTTCATGCGTTGCCATCCAATTTAGCCTTTGAGACCTGCGGGTCATTTCCTTTAGTTTTACTTTTTTATAGATCGTACATAATATAATGAAAGATTTGGTGAACTGATTCTTTGTTAAAATGTTCTCTTTTATTTTTCAGGTTTTATTGGATTGGAAGGCATACAACTATCAGGATTCAAGGAAAGAATTTTCTTGTGATGTGACAAGCTAGTGAAAGTGTTGTATTTTCATCGTTTAAGTATCGAAGAAAGTTTTTACAGAATTTGCAGTCGATGTTTTCCTATTTTTATTGGGAGGTTACGCAACTGTCAGGTTATATACGATTGGAATTTCTGTGACAAGCTGGTAAAGTGAAAAGTATTTTTATGAAAGGAATTAAATTTATTATTAAGTTTAGAATAATAACTGGTCCGGAGTAAGCGTGTTCGTATTTTGATTCAAAGATTATGCTACCTACGCCACAAGATTTGATCATTATTAAGGTAACGTGTTTGGTTCAATTAATCATTGGGATTAATTAATTTTGAATGCCTCATAACTTTAAAATGTTTATTCGTTAGACAAATGCGTGCTTAAAAAATGAAAAAGAGATTGCATTGGTAGTTTTAGTTTAACTGTCTATACTGAAATGTGTGATTATAAGTATCAATATGAAAATCAAAATTATCAGTTTTTAGATACAGTTAATTGCACGTATTTTTTTAAAATGTTAAAACCAATTTGTATACCAAATTTCAGCCTTCTAGCTGTAATAGATTTTAAATGAGGCACAGACGATAATATTCAAAATGTAGCTATCGTAACTAGTGGATGATTACTTATTTCAATTATATTCTTCGCACTCATTTAATATCTATCACAGCTAGAGGGCTGAAATTTGGCACAATAGTTTGTTTTAACATATTAAGACAATACATGCAATTAACTTTATCTAAAAACTTATAGTTCTGATTTTCATATTGTTATCTACCTGAAAATTTAGACACTAAAGGCATGAAGTCAACAGTGTAAGTATTTATGAAAAAGTCAAAATTATAAGTTCGTAGACAAGGTTAATTGCATGTATTTCATGCAATTTATAATAAACTAGACATAGCTGGAACATTTATCACGTTTAAACCAGCAACATTTATTATGATTACGTATTAATAAATTATTTATAAAAAATGCTGGAAGAACTCAATTGACATAAGAACAGTAAATGTATCCATTTAGTAATGGATCACTAAATATATGAACTTTAACACTTTTATCCAGTGTAATCAAATTTTATGTTTAAAAAGTGTTTCTGTCATAAAATTTATTGTGGTTACGTATTATAAAATTACAAAATTAAAAATTTAAAAATATTATAATCGCAAATGTTCGTACTATGTGTAGGACAATGTTTGATAATTATTAAGATTAGGCGCTTAAAATAATTAGATTAAAGCTTTAAAAATTTTAAAACTCCAAGTTCGTCCAACCAATAGACATGAAAGTTGTTATGGAGTTCCTTTGACTAATTTATTAACTGAAAAATTAGTTCTTTTCAATTCTAAGAGAGAAAGAAGTACAATCAGCTTTCAAAATATGAATTAGCGTGCCTTTTTTTCAAAGGAATATATATAATTCAATATATAATTCAAAGGAAGGTATACCTTTTGCTATCTAGAAGGTAAAACGAGTATATGAGTTGTCAAGCCCATTTGTCAAAAAGATACCAGGATAAATTTTAAATTGTTGCCATTAACCAGCTTTAAAATATCAACATTTAAAATTATTAAAATTAGAATATTCAAAACTATTCAATGATGTCAACTTAAAATTTTTCATAGTATCCTTTTAAGAGATGGGCTTAACAACTTATATGTTCTTTTTCCTTTTAGATAGCAGAAGGAATACTTCCCTTGAAAAAAAGTATCGCTAATCCACATTCTGGAAGCTGGTTGTCCTTCGTGCTCTCTGGAAATTGAAAAGAACTAAATTTTCAGTAAGTAAATTAGTCACAGAGATTCCATGACAACTTTCAGGTTTATCCATTGGTCGAGCTTTAAGTTTTTAAATTTTTAAAGCTTTAATCTTTGATTATTTCAAAAGTCATCCAATGAATATATACAATTTCATAAACTTATTCTGTGTTTAAATTATCTTTTATTTTTCAGATTTTTACGTTTAAGTAATTCATTTATATTGTAACAGCTAATTATTCTATCATAATAATCGCACAATTTTTTCTTGCTATACACAATATCATGGGGCAATATATATATTAAGATAGTAGATGATCAAAGATTTTAATTAAAAAATATATGACGTAAAGCATAATATTCCCAGTAATAATATTACCCATACAATAACATTAATGGATTTGACTTATAACGAAAAGCTAACTTTTTATACTACATTTCAGATGTATTTGGACACTTTCTTTACTCTTAATCAGAAGATACGTGTCTCAGCAATTTTATTATATAACACCATAAACCCTTACAAACTACTAAATAATTTGAAATCTTTTTTTAATTCATTAAAATCCTGTAATATTTTAATTTAATTTATTGTTTGCATGCATTACCTTATGTTATATTTGATTAATTAACGTCTAACATTTTTTATATTCTTTTCCATCAGGAAAAGATTATATGCAGTTAATTTATCAGTAACGCATTATATACTACACTTCTTATTTTATCTACTCAGCGGATGAAACCTCTTTCACACATTAAAAATAATAATTGTAGTGGTGAACAAGACTACCACAGTAAACTCTGTTAATCATACGTTGCTTTTTCATCCTAAGTACGTCGAATCACCTGTAACAGAGAAGGAATAAATTATTTTAAAACAAAGAATTATGTTCTTCTATTTTAAAGTTAATTTAATTAAAGATAATTGAAGTATACGTATCTGATGTAGCGAGATCCATTGACAGTATATTTATATCCTTATCCATCTTTTTCGTAAATGAATTTTTGCACTTGAAACTTTTTGCAGGTTCTAGATTAAACACTATTGCACACGCGTAGTACGAGTTTTATCGGCTTTTAGCGCGTTTTAAATAATATAATTTATCTTAAACTTGGAGTACCCACGCGCAGGTTATTATAGCTAGCAGAAATCATCAGTTGACCGATATTTCAAGTTAGACATAATTATAGCACCAAAGTGGGTTGGCACCACTTGTCTCGAAAGTAACCCTCATAACCGCGCGAAAATTTGAATGTGTAATTTCAGATGAAATAAAGTGCTTAAAAATAAAAGTGAATTTAATTATAATTATAAATATTCGGTAGTGTCTCGCTCGTACACTATACCAAATAATTTTATTTCAGGTGATAGGATACTACTGAAAATGGCTGTAATAGCAGTAATAATACCAGTCTGAATAGTTTACGTTGAATAAAAGTATTATATATGAAATTTATTATTAGATACCTTTTAAAAGTAGTGAAATCTCCCCCCCCCCTCCACAAAAAACCTTTTCAAGGTAAATGGCTGGCAAGTATAAGGTTGTTTCTTCAGGTAAAAATTAAAAATAAATTTCAAACTGTTAATAACATAAAGTTAATTTTCGAACTCTCAATAACCCATATGTGGTCAAAACTGAAAGTGTTTTTTTTAGATATCTATTTCATTATGTAAATTTAAATTTCATTTTCAAGTCTCGATAACCTTTATATAGCCAAAATCTATTAAGTATCTTATTCTGACGGTCAATTCATTATATAAATTAAAGATTTAGATTAGATGATTGAGGCTTTATTGTATACGGTTTATTTATACTTCCCTTACTAAAGAGTAATAACAATAGTGTTTATAAAACAGTGATTAAGAAGGTATTTATAATTAGTTTAAAAAATAATTATGTTATATGCGTAAAGATCTTTGCTCTAAGGGTCTATTTGACAGACTACCATTTCTGTTGAAAAATAAAATACAGACTTGCAGCGTTTTCTGCGCATGCGCGCACGCGCGTCGTCATAAGGGACGTAGGAAGTGGGAGACGTCGTCGCTTGAGCGGCCCCCACCGCTATACGAAACCTTCACTTGCTCTTGAGCCCTGACTCGGGACACACGCCTTTTATTGTACACGACTTCTTTTCACACTAATAAATATTGTCATTTTGGAGTGTTTCTTTTATTGCGAGGATTACAACCCAACAGGTTATGGGCCCAGGGCCACGCTGATCTATATCGTTTCTCTTGGCAATCTCGATACGCTTCAGGACTATCGTCGTGTGTGAATATTTTTTTGTGCAAATCAAAATGGCGGAAACATCGGATTTGAAGAGCATTTCAAAATTCAACGGGCAAAATTTTCAACTCTGGAAGTTCCAGATACGTGCTGCTCTTGTCGCCCACGAATTGTTGAAAGTCACAGAAGGAACGGAAATTAAACCCGAGCAAGCCAATCCAGCGACAGACAACAACACAGCTGCCATAGGAGCATGGACAAAGAAAGACGCCAGAGCAATGTTCTTTCTGTCTTCGACCATGGAATACTCCCAGCTAGAGTATCTCATTACTTGTGCTAGTGCGAATGCTATGTGGAAGAAGCTCTTAGAAATACATGAGCAGAAAAGTGCTTCAAACAAGCTTGGCCTCACCTCTAAATTCCACGAACACCGGATGACGCCCGGAGACACAGTCGCACAGCACATAAGCAAACTCGAAAATATGGCGAATCAGCTGAAGGACATAGGCGAAAATGTGTCTGAAGTAATGATTATGGCAAAAATCATCAGCACGTTGCCATCAAAATTCAATGCCTTCGTTTCGGCATGGGACAACGTACCAGCAGAGAGCCAGAATCTAACCACTCTACGAGAACGACTTCTACGTGAAGAGGCCCGGATGACCCAGATGGATGACGTCGACAAGGCTTTTGCTGCTATAAACATCTCGTCAAAAGGTAACGAAAATCATCCCGCAGAAGACAAGAAAGAGCGATTCAAGAATCTCGTGTGTCATTATTGTAAAAAGAAAGGTCATGTCGCTCGATATTGTTTTGCTAGAAAACGGGCTCAGGAGAAAAAGAAAAATTCGAACGCCGACAGCGACGCTCAAACGAATCGCGACGATTCTGCGAATTTAGCCGCGTTTATAACTTCCGAGATACCGATCGATTCTAACCTTTCTGCGAATTTCTCGAGCGCGAAAATGTACAATTTTTTTAACGAATTCAAAGAAAAAGACTCTTGGCTTTTAGACAGTGGCGCTTCACGACACATGTGTTGTCACCGCGATTGGTTTTCAGATTTCTCTATATTTAAAAACACCGAATATGTATACCTTGGCGATGGGCGTAAATTGAAAATAGAAGGTTACGGTAAAATTCCGATTATGCGTTTTGTAAACAATGAATGGTTCGAGGGCGTTATTGAAAATGCATTGTATGTTCCATTATTCGAGAGAAATTTGTTTTCGACGGGCGTTTTAACCGCGAACTCTATGCACGTTGTCCTCACCGAAAACAAAGCGAGCATTTTATCGAAAGACAAATATGTGTTAGCTCAAGGTGTAAAATTAGCCGATAACTTAATCAAAATGCATATTGTACCGAAAGTAAAAATCGAAGCTAATTTCACATCCGCAGCCCCTCTGAAAACCTGGCACGAACGCCTTGGCCACGTTAACCGTAACAATATTGAAAATATGATGAAAAATAACGTCGCATCAGGTATCATTTTAAGTGATAGGAAAGATTTCTTTTGTAGAGACTGCCCTTTAGGCAAACAGTCTAAAGCATCCTTTCACTCAAACCCGATAAATAACGACGTTCAACCTGGCGAAATAATCTATTCCGATTTATGCGGCCCGATGCAAACACCTTCTATAGGTGGCGCGCGTTTCTTTATGTTATTTAAGGATGAGGCTACCGGATTTCGCAATGTTTACTTTTTACAACATAAAAGTGACGCTTCCGATGTAATCAAAAAATACGTTAAAGCCACGAAGAATCAGTTTAATCGAAATATAAAAGTTTTACGTAGCGACTGTGGCATAGAATACAAGAACAAAATCGTAGTCGATTTCTTAGAATCAGAAGGTATACGTCTGTGGACATCCTCGCCTTACACAGCCGAACAAAACGGGCGCGCCGAGCGCGAAATGCGCACGATCACGGAGAGCGCGCGAACGATGTTATTGTCGCGAGGTCTGCCAACGCGTCTGTGGGCTGAAGCAGTAAATACAGCCGTATACACACTTAATAGAACGTTAGGAGCTAAATCCCGCACCGCGACGCCTTTTGAGTTGTGGTTTAAGAAAAAGCCGAACTTGTCACATTTTCGTACTTTCGGATGTAAAGCCTACCCGCTAATACCGAATCAACATCGAAAGAAATGGGATGCGAAATCAACTGAATTAATATTTGTCGGTTACGAGGAAGAATCGTCAAACTTTCGTCTTCTCAACATGAACACGGGTCGTATCACAATCTCGAAAAGCGCGACTTTTGACGAAAAATCCTTTTTCGATACAAGCAGTGATCGCGAAAGTATTTGACGATAGTGATTTGGATAATAATGTAGAACCGCGAGAAATTAGACCTATCGATCAAGAACGCGCTGACAATGCTCCGGATAACGATATCCAACCTAATGTAGACGCTGAAGTCCCTGAAATAGAGGACAATGATAGGTTAAATGATCCGATACATGATCAAGACGAGTTCTTAAGATACGGTTTGCGACCCAGACATACTTTAAAAACTCCCTTAAAATATCGAGCAAATACGGTCATGTATGATCCCCCACAGAACTATAACGACGCTATAAGCCGTGAAGACGGTGATTTATGGAAACAAGCGATCAACGACGAATTGAATGCTCACATAAAAAATAACACTTGGACTGTTTGTGAATTACCCGATGGAAAAGGAACAATCGGTTTTAAATGGGTATTCAGAATTAAAAATTCAATTGAGCAAAATAAGCCAAAACGCAGAGCTCGCCTTTGTGCTCAGGGCTGTTCGCAGCAATTCGGAGTTGATTATAATGAAATTTTTTCTCCAGTAGTACGATTTGACTCCATACGTATTCTTTTTGCGATAATGGTTAAAGAAAACCTAAAAGCGGCTCAATTCGACGTTAGTACAGCTTACTTAAATAGCGATCTTTCAGAAACAATTTTTATGCGCATTCCAGACGGATTAGAAGTAAATAAAAAACTTGTATTGAAATTAAATAAATCGATTTACGGATTAAAACAATCCGGACGCTGCTGGAATGATCAATTTGACTGTTTCTTGAAACGCTTAGATTTTGTACAAAGCAACGCTGACAAATGTGTTTATGTAGGACATTGCCAAGATGATAAAGTCTATCTCGCTCTATACGTCGATGATGGCTTTATATTAGCGCGCAATCAAAATACGTTAAATTCATTTCTTAAAATACTCAAAAAGGAATTCGATATCACTGTAAGCGATTTGAACCTGTACTTAGGGATGCAAATATCGAGAGATGAAAATTCTATTTTTGTTAATCAACAAGATTATATCGAAAATATTTTGCATCGTTTTAATATGGAAGATGCTAACTCCGTGAAAAATCCTGCTGATCCAAATACTCACTTAGTAATCGCAACCGAGATTAAATCAGAAGTTCCTTACCGCGAAGCAGTAGGCTCGCTACTCTTTTTATCCATGGTCTCCAGACTGGATTTAGCTTACGCAGTTGGTGTTGTAAGTAGATATTTGGACAAGCACGATGAAACACATTGGCAAGCTGTTAAGCGGATTTTCCGTTATCTTAAACAAACCCAAGATTTTGGGCTTTTATTTGTGCGTAATGATAGCGAAATCGTTGGTTATTCTGACGCTGACTATGCTTCCGATATCGACACTCGTAGATCGACTACGGGGTATTTATTCATGTTAAGTGGAGGTTGTGTAACCTGGTGTTCGAGAAGACAAGCTATTGTCAGTTTAAGTACCACGGAAGCTGAGTTAATCGCAGCGAGCGAAGCCACCAAAGAAGCGATTTGGCTACGAAAATTGTTATCCGACCTCGGTCATCCCTGCGTTAATCCAACCACTTTGTACATCGACAATTAGAGTACTATAAAATTAAGTAAAAACCCTGTATTCCACCGGAGATCAAAACATATAGATGTTCGATATCATTTTGTCTGTGAAAAATTACAAAGTGGAGAAATTATAACAAAATATGTAAGAACCGATGATCAATACGCCGATGTTCTAACGAAACCTTTATGTACCTTAAAGTTTAATGTATTTCGTGATAAAATGAATGTTGTTAACCGAGTTGCCAAAACGCCCAAGTAGTGGGAGTGTTGAAAAATAAAATACAGACTTGCAGCGTTTTCTGCGCATGCGCGCACGCGCGTCGTCATAAGGGACGTAGGAAGTGGGAGACGTCGTCGCTTGAGCGGCCCCCACCGCTATACGAAACCTTCACTTGCTCTTGAGCGCTGACTCGGGACACACGCCTTTTATTGTACACGACTTCTTTTCACACTAATAAATATTGTCATTTTGGAGTGTTTCTTTTATTGCGAGGATTACAACCCAACAATTTCCTTTGTGTCATTTCTCCATAATATACCCATTTTATAAATTTCAATTTGAATTTTAACAAAAGAAAGTTGTGATATCAATAAATAAATTGGCAAGTTTTTTTATAAAAAGCAATAGTTTCGAAAAAAATAAATGAGCGTTTAAATGGGGGAAGGAATATCAATGTATATGTATATATGTGTTGCGGGGTTTCTTCTCTCTACTTTTAATATGTAGATGCTGCTTGGCTGCTGCGTGGTTCCTGAAAAGGTGGTATCGAAATAAAACTTATAAAGAAACCCGCATAAAGAAATAAGTATGCAAAACGAGTCAACTAAATAAGAGTAATAATTAATGACAATTAATTTGAAATTGGATGTTACGAATAATTAGAAAACTTAGTTGAATGCAAATCATCTATAATGTACACGCGGCAGACAGAACAGGACCAAGGGGCGACACATAATCAAAAATTCAACACTAGTAAATTGGATGAGAAATTTATAAAAAACTGATTTAAATATCAGATGATACAAAGAACAGAATATATAAAATATGGTATTCTTCTTGATTGCTGTTGAGAGATGTTTAAGAAATAAAATGTAAACTAAACGCTCGTGGTTCGGTCATTCAAACGCGTAAAGTAAATACGGGCAATGTCACGGTCATTGGCTTTAAAGGTGACAATTGATGTGTAAGTAAAATAAACACGCGAAAAAATTTCGTATCAAGAAATATTCCCATAGAAGTACGAACGCGATACATTCATTCACTGTTAGTCTTAAAAATTGAAAAGAATTCGCGAGTGTTCCTGGCTGAATTGGCCGCGTACGTAGCACGACACACCACTTCGTTCGGTACGGATATGCACACGAACTGCTTTAACAGAACACGGGTTAGGAGAGTACCACCTCACTCGATGGGTCTAGTACTCATAAAAGAGCATAAAAATTGAGAGTAATAAAAAAGCCTACGTTCGGTGTGTTAACACGAATGATGAGTTGCTAGATTCGCAACTTAGTCGTTGAAGGTAGCGGACGTCCAGACACGACGACTAGGCTGCTGGGTAACCGGGACTTCCTACACGGATGCGGGTGACCACCGGGCTTCGTGTAGAGTACTGAGAATGTAACGTCTAATTTGGTTCACGGTTGCTGCAGTACTGTTGTATTGTTCGAGAGTGAGTGCGCTCCGCAGCTCTCTTTTCGGGGGCTCGAACTCGGGGGCTCGATGCGTCGAAGACGTAATTACGAGTTCGGAATGCTAACTCGCGTCACGTGTCGAGTCGCGTGACTTATTTACGCTCCTCCCAGGTACACAAGTATACAGATTTATTTTAGTACTAGCAAAGATCGCTCGCTTCGCTCGCGATACTCAGTACGCTTTATGGGAAATAATGAATAATACATTTTTATAAAACAGTATACATATCTTATCTAAAACAAAGAATTCAACATTTTTTATAAGTTAAAATTATTAAAAATCAATAGAATTAAAAAAAGTAATTAGCTTAACGTTTATTTATTAAAAAAATGGTTGAAAAATTTGAAAATATAAAAAATTTAACTAACCCTGTGGGAAAATTGAGGCACTTCTGTACAGAATCTGTTAAAATTTCTGTGGAGTGGGCAGATTCTGCCCAGACCGTGCCCAGATTTAGCAGCTGTGACGAGACGGCAACCAGAACAGAATCTGTTAAAAATTCTGTTTATCTATTCATTTGAGGTTACAGCGTATAAGAGAGAGGGAGACAGAGAGAGAAAGAGAGAGAGAGCGCGAAAGCTTATGCGCACGCGCAGCGCACATCTCATGCGTATATACAGCTGCTCAGTATATATAGCTATACTCTCGAGTCTTCATACACTGTACTCAGAGTGTAGTTTATACAGGCATAATTGCAGTGCGGAAGGGTCTGAATAAAATAATAATTAAATAACGATGACCGCGCAATGTATTATATCATGTTACATTAATATAAAAGGTCGATAACTCCTATGATTGAGTACGTGAAGTTGAGGTTATGTTATGGGATAACTCAGGACATGAAGCCCTCAACAGAATCTGGACCGAATCTGGGCACTTATCATACTAGATAGTGTTCTGCAATTCTGCGCAGACAGTGTTCTCGAGCCCATATTTTATGCTCAATTTTCCAGCAGGGAACTTATAAATAAATAAGAAGTTTTATCGAATTTTATTGTATATATATATATATATATATATATATATATATATGATTACAAAGTGTTTTGTTTAGCTATTTGTTTAGGGGCTTACATATTAAATTATATTGTAGAATGGTAAATGGTCGGAATTGTATTCACAATTATTGGGAGGCTTCTATGGCCCAAATAAAACTTTTGATTTTAGTCTGGATCGCCAACTAAACAATATGCGTATTGTATAGTATTAGTATTTCTCTAAAATAATTTTTTTTATATATTATATCGTACTGAGTATAATAGAAAATTGTCATACGTTGTATTAGGGTTTTGGGTCGTTCAATAATATATGAAAACTTGAAATTTATAAATAATAAATTTTATAAAACACTATTAATTATTTAAATAAAATGTTTTTTAAAATAATTCTTATCATTATTTAAAATTATTTACTCATATAATCTATCATATTTCAAAATTACAGAAGCTTGGGGTGTGTTGTGGCATGGTTTTGTGGGTTTCAAAAATATATAAAAAATTACAATTTTTATAAATTAATGATTTAATTAGTAATAAATTTTATAAAGCAGTATTAATTATTTAAATAAAATGTCTTTTAAATTAATTCTTATGATTATTTAGAATTATTTACTTATGTAATATATCATATTTCAAAATCATAGAAGCTTGGGGTGTGTTGTGGCATGGATTTGTGGGTTTGAAAAATATATAAGAAATTATAATTTTTATAAATTAATAATTTAATTAGTAATAAATTTTGTACCATTTTCTAAAAAAAAAATACTTTGAAATTTTTAAATTAATTTTGAAAAAAAGAAAAGAAGTTGGCATTTTTCATGATTTTGCTTTGTTATTGAGCTAAAAAATGCTGAAAATGTCAACGTACGTACGCTGATTTTCGAAATTTTCAGTCATCTACAAGAGCCCATATCTCAAAAACTAATTGGGTCAGGTCAACTTTTTTTAACATGATTCGAAGCGCATTGATAAAAGCAATGTACCCATTTTCTCAAAATACGCTTTTACCGTATAGTTTTGCCAGGATCGAAGATTCTTTACAGGTGTGATTTTTACGATTTTATTCTCTTAATATAATGTAGATGTAATATGGTGAAATTGTACAGTATTTTATTGCCTTTCCAAATTTGTGCGGAAAGTTACCCTCATATACTATAAGTTTTACCAGTGATGGGCCTGTTCTGCTAAATGCTAATTTTATAGAAATATGTATTTTAAGTATAAATATTTACAACAAAATATAAAATAATTTTGAAAAATCAAATATCTCGCTTCCGTTTTTTATGAAAACCGAAGATCTCGTCTCCATTGTATAGCTGAGTTGAAAACATTCGATTTCGTTAATTCATTAATTATTGAATTATTTAATTATTTGATTAAAAGAACACAGATCTCACGAGTATCGTATAACATTATATGAAAAATCGAATAACTCGCGTCCTTTTTTTATCGATAAAATGGATCAATTTTGAGATTTAGAAAAAAATTACGTACGTACGTACGCTGATTTTCGGAATTTTAAGTCATCTTCAAGAGCCCATATCTCAAAAACTAATTGGGCCAGTCAACTTACACTTTATAGAAAATAATGAATGATAAATTTTTATAAAACAATATACATATCTTATCTAAAACAAAGAATTCAACATTTTTTATAAGTTAAAATTATTAAAAATCAATAGAATTAAAAAAAGTAATTAGCTTAACGTTTATTTATTAAAAAAATGGTTGAAAAATTTGAAAATATAAAAAATTTAACTAACTTATAAATAAATAAGAAGTTTTATCGAATTTTATTGTGTGTATATATATATATATATATATATATATATATATGATTACAAAGTGTTTTGTTTAGCTATTTGTTTAGGGGCTTACATATTAAATTATATTGTAGAATGGCAAATGGTCGGAATTGTATTCATAATTATTGGGAGGCTTCTATGGCCCAAATAAAACTTTTGATTTTAGTCTGGATCGCCAACTAAACAATTATAATACTGTACTAGCCAGATGCACCTCGCTCGCTCACGCTCGCTCGGTAATTCAGCCGTACTTAATTTTTGATTTAAATATTATATTCATCAAGGTAAAATAACTGTACCAAAAAAATATGAGTATCCGAAAGACATAAAATATTTAATTACAACAAATAAATAATTTAGAAATGATAGAAGGATATACAATAACATGTTGGCATTTGCAAGTTTTAACCCTAACCGAGAGGGTGATATGCGTATTCGGGCCTCCCGCAACGATCGTCACAGACCAGGGCACGCATTTCCAAAATAAAGTTTAGGAAGAGCTAGCGCGATTATTTGGGATAGAAAAGTTCGCGACCACGGCATATCATCCCCAGTCAAACGGGTCAATAGAGCGGATGCACCACACCCTAACCGAATATTTGCGAAAATACGTAAAGCAAACTGACGAGTGGGACGAGTGGGCCGCAGTATGCCAACACGCATATAATTGCACATGGCACGAAAGCACCAAGTACAAGCCGCAAGAGTTGCTATTTGGGGTCAAACCGCGCACCCCATCGAGCTTTCCCAGCCCGAGCGAGTCCATAACCAATACTTGGAGAGCATGACCGGTAATTTGGCAGCATTACAAACTATGGCAGCCTTGAACCTGGTGCAATCCAAGTACCGATCGAAACACTATTACGACCGGCATTTAATCATGAAGCACTTTCGGGAGGGAGAGATGGTGTTCCTACTCAAAGAACCCAGAAAGGGGAAATTTGCAACGGAATACATCGGTCCATTCGAGTTGCACCACGTTAATTATAAAACCAATAACGTAACTATCACTGATGATAGCAGGACGCGCGTCGTGCACGCAGACAAACTAAAACACGCAGGGGAGTTCGCGAGAGCAGCACAATCCGACGCAAGCCCAGCCCAGGAGTAACTCGTTTTTTTTTACCATTTTTTTTGCGGCACCGGACGTGCCGCAAAGCAAAAAGAAAACGAGTTACCAGCCATCATAATGTAGAGTAGCAACAGGTCAACGTACAAGAAAAGCCACGAATAGGCGAGTGACGGATACACATTTTGATTGCAGGGCAGCGCTCGTGTCGGTCAATGCAGCCAAAAGCGCCTCCGACACCGGCGACGCGCCGCAACCGATTCACGCGGCAAGCAACACGATCGGGCTAATCGCAGAAAAATTGGCACCGCTATCCACATCCAGCTCGGACTGGAACATCATCCAGAAAACGAACCTGCAACCGTACTTCGACGCGACAAGCAGTTTGAGCGAAAATATACGTAGACTAGTCCAGATTTGCGGCACGGAGTGCCAAAAGGGCCCGTGGCCGAAAGAAGCCGCGGAAGTGACGGGTAAAGCGCGACATATCGAGCAATTATTAGCTATCGGGGATCGCGAGCCGGCACGCAAGCGCGCGAAAAGATGGGCAGGAGTAGTGCCATTTGGGGGGTACATACAAAAATTTCTATATGGATCCTTGACCGAAGGGATCTGGTCGAAGTACAAACTGCAATTAACGCGATAGCCGGTGACGCCAAACTAACGGCAGCCCTACTCGCGAATCAAACCGAAGTCATAGAGCAGGAATTATCAAATATCAATGCGCGAATGAGTAACGTGGTAACAGCGATGGGGGTCCTCGAAAATGCCACGGCACGGACCGAGCAAGAACTGGCCCTGGACGAGGCGATGCTAAGCGTAAGCGCAGGGGTTAGCCAATTCAATATCGACAGCGAAACTCTCTTAGACGCCATATTATTCGCGACCAAGGCCGTAGTACATCCGCGCCTGGTGCCTCCAGAGACCTTTATCGCAGCCGCAAAAAGCGTAGAAAAGCTAGTACAAACGGCAAAATTCCCAGTAAACGAGCAAGAGCTCTCTGCGCTGGAAGTAATGCAAATCAGCAAAACAACAATAATTTACATTGACAACCATCTGGTTTATAAAATCGCAATCCCGTTATTAGATTTAGAACAATATAACCTATTTAAAGCTTCACCGGTCCCCAATATCCAGCGCGCACTTGGCATACCGAATACAGCCACGTATATATGGCCAGAATTTCGATACTTCGCGGTAAGCGTATCAAATCGCACGTATCTGCCGATAAACACAGAAGAAGTAACGAACTTACGACACATTAAAGGGCGGGAGATCGCGGTCGATCCGCAACCAATACGCGAGATGCGCGGCAGTATTCCATGCGAGGTAAAAGTTGCAGCAGGGCTGGAAGTAACAGACCCGGGTCAGTGCGATGTGCGTTTTCGGCAATTACGGAATACATTCTGGCTGCGATTGCACAACGCAAACACATGGATATTCTCAACCCGAGTCGACGAGGATATCCTATATACGATGCGTAAGATCAGAGCAAATAACGTATACAGTTTCCGGAGTCGGGCTGCTGTAACTGCAACCAGGTTGCACTGCGCATACAGCTGACGCGCGGATTTCGGCGTCGCAAGCTATGGGATCGATAGCTAACAATTCTAACTTCGCGACGATAGATTTCGACATAGAGGCGGTGCTGCAAAAATTGAATAAGTCCGAGCAAACAGAGCCGGAATTGCGAAGCGCGATAGAGCGCGAACATAGAAAGCCTGCAACACGGAGCAGCACTACGCGCGATAGCAATAAAAGCGCGCGAGATAGCTGACCGAAAGGCTACACCATTCGAAATAAAGAACTTAGGAAGTTCAACCATCCTCGGCGTGTCTGTCGGCGGTACACTAACGTTAGTACTAATAATAGCAACAATGTGCATGATCTGTAAGCTACGAAGAGGCAGACCGCTCGATCGCCTCGCGCGGCAGCAGGAAAAATTGGTAAACCTGCAATGCGCAGAAGCGAGGGCCAGAATGGCGCAGCGAGTAGGCACGGCCTAAATAGCTAAAATAAGGGCCTCGTGAAGCCACACACAAAACGTAACTATAATGAATTAAGGAAAAGGGAATTTCATTAGCAATAAAAAGATATCTAGCACCACCTTAGGAACAAATAGAAAGTTTATTTATCCATCACAAAGGGATAAAAGGGTTTAGCAAGTAGACAAAATATACTTAGAATACATATTTCAACACATAAACAAAGTGCGGCAGCAGTACCGCGTACACCTCCCCCTGTAAGCAAAAAATTTTTTTTCGGTTACTACTCATGCTCTCGGACGGTGTATGAGTAAGGGAAAGGGTCTGGGACATCGGAAGCAAAGGTAGACGAGCCGGGGACCTCGGCGCACGAAGCGGCATGTGGACCGACTGAGCGGGACGAGCGCCGGAGCCCTTAACTAGACCCCAAATCAAAAAAGGGTCCATCGCCCTTCACGAACAGGCAGAAGGGCACCCGAGCTGCAATCTCGCTCATGACTTACGTCACGCTAGGACGCACCGTTTCGGAGTTAGGGTGCATCGAGCGCCAAAAAACCGCAGGCCCGCAAAACGCCAAAAACACAGATCCTTACCTCACCGCTCGCTGCAAGGCCAGGGCTGCTCAGCGCGAACTTCATGCAGACCTCGCTGGTTAATTTCGCGGCACCAGGTTCGGAAGGCACGACCATGCTCGCGATTACCCTCGGCTACCTCCAAGTACGTATGGACAAGCTCGTGTAGAAGGATGCTCTCCACATAATCGGTGGGCATCTCCTTGAGAACAGGCCAGTTCATGCGTACTATGTGACTGCCATAGACGGTATCAGCCAGAGTGTAAGCGCAAAGATAATTAACCCATTGCACTATAAATCCGAGCATAGCAGCATGAGCGGGTGGCGGAAAATATTGGCCCACCAATCGACGCTGGGCCGCGCGCAGGTCAAAGCGAGGCGGACGCCGGTAGACAGCGGGTAGGCCGGGAGTGAGGACCGGTGACGAAGACTGCGTGCGCCGTACGACATCCACGCTAGACTCATCCCGATCGGAAATAAGCCGGCTACAAAACAAAAATAATAACGATAACAACTATGCACGTGCCAACGCGGAGCAATCAAGCAAACGTGCATACTTACGCGTTAGCAGGACAATCACGCGCACAAATCCGCATGGCAAAAAAATAAGCGACACGAAAAAACTAGATCGAGCCGCACGCAGCAATTAGAAGTAGGGCACTGAGAACAGAGCCGAGTCCGAGAGTGCAGCGTGAAGCCTAAGCGCCCAAGAATGTGCATCATCGGCACTAAGGGCGATAGCGCACGGAGCGCGACGCGCGAAAAAGAAAGACGACGCGACGAGAGATAGCGGCGCACGATGAAATCACTCGCGCCATACACACGGAAGAACAGCATGCCTCAGGCGAATAAGCAAAAATTAACGCACAAATAGAGTATGTAGCCAAGCCGCAGTAAAGTAGAGACCTGCCTGCGCGACAACTCTAGCATTAAGAATATAATTATTATAAATATATATATATATATATATACATTTATATCATTACAGGTCAATAAGAATCATATTATTATATTATTATTATAATATATTAACATCATACTTCGTTTATTATATGCACTATGATACTATTATTGTAATGCTCTAGCATTGTATAAGACGCTGTTATTACTATTACCATTATAATTCTATTATTATTATATGTTAAGAAAAAAATGTATATCTGGAGGACTCCATAAACACATGTAAACGGCAGCGGCCGTACACCAGACACACACACACACACACGTAGCAACACACACACATACAATACCTATACATATAGAAGATACCAATAGCGCATCCTCTTGCGGGGCCATCCCCCGCTGGCATCCTAGGGACACACAGACACACATATACTTAAAATGTTTTCACACAGCAGCGGCTACGAGGCGCGGCGCTCATAGCATGGACCATTTTTTTTCGGTCCGCGAGGACGCTGGACATGCGGCACGAGGACGTGTCACGTCCGCGAGCTATGAGCTCGGGACGGGTCCGGTGTCTCGTACGATGCGCTAAAGCGCAACGTCGGCACCGAGCGTCGCGGCGCGGAGTCGCGCACCAAAAGTGCATGCAACGCACTTTTGGGACAGGCGGGCGAGCCGATGAGCCAAAGCTCGGCGACTCGCCTAGCCAGTCATCCAGCGACCGGAACACCAAAAGGAGCTCCTCCAACCCGAATAAAGGCATAGTCACCAACTCCTGCCTCTGTCTCTCGGCACACCCACCCCACGTAACACTATTTATAGTAATAATAAACTTTGATTTCGAAGATAATATTGGAATACATCAATAATTAAGAAATCTATTCATAATATGCATTACATGAAAGTTCAGCTTTTTAAAAATTATTTGTTTGTCTCAGTCATCCACGCGCATTAACGTAACCTGCTTAAAGGTATCAATAGTTGGAGAGGCTTATCCCTGCAGCTCCAGGTGAGTCGCCACTTTTAAGCCATGGAGGTTCATACAATATAAACCCATCTCTAAGAAATTGTCATATCATCAAATACTTTTATTTGTTTGATACTTTGAAAACGATAATAATGGGCCGAGGAATAGAACTTGTATTTTGTTGGATAAAAAAGGAAGAAGAAAGAAAAATTTTCTGTAAAATTCATCGTGACGTTACAACCATCTGCACCTCGAAAATTAAAAGAGGATAAAATGTTTAAAAATTTAGGAAGTTATATGACACTAAATTTAAAAAAAAGTAATTCTCAAATTTAAATCTAAATTTCCTCATTTGATTGAGAAATAATTCTAAAAATAAGTACGCAACACAGCTGTATAAAATTTAACTTTCGAAATCATTTTCAAGTTTCCTCAAAGTTAAGAAGCAAATTTAAAGAATTTAGGAGTATAATGTTAAGGTACAGAATAATTACTAGTAAACATTTATAAGGCATAGATTTTTTAAATGAAAATTTACTAACCTGCGGTATACTAAGCACAAATGAAATTAGCCATATAAAATATACGAGTCGATTGCATATTTTAGTTGTGTTGAGATTCTTCATTGGATATTTTACAGCGATATATCGATCCATACCTATGAGTACAAGGACGAAAGTACTAAGATAAAGACTAAACATCTGAAGAAATTTAAATGCTTTACAAACTGAGTTACCCCAAACCCAAGCTACACTGTAACTCCAGATAGCTTCACCACCCATGCAAAAAATAGTTACAAAGATATCTGCTATCGAAAGATGGAATATGAGTGAATATATAGATGAGCAGCTGATACGTTTTTTTTTACTTCGTTTTATAAACCAAATAGTTGTAAGATTTGCGAGAAAACTTATAGAGGTCATTATCAATAGTACTATAGTTTTCGCGTAAGCTGCATGTGTAAGTTTAGGAGCGTGATCCAGGCAGCTACTGTTTAATATGCGAAATGAAATCAGTTCATTTGAATTGTAAATACGTAAACAAGGTTCTTCTCTCAACATCTTTTTATGAATAAATTGATCGAAATCACAAAAATTGATGTATTCCTTATTTATATTCTCAACACGTCATTATTTGTTTAATTCTCGATTCCTCAAGAAAAAAACTCAAATTATAAATCTTTCGCTCTTTTTAACAATTACAGTTGTTGCCTCTTCAGTACTTTCTTTGAATTCCACGGGTTTCATTAATTTTACGCTTTCTGAAATATAAAATTTTCGTATTAATATCATTAGAATGGGACATATTAATGTGTATTATATTAAACAATTAGATAAAAGGATTTCGGTTACTGTTCTTTAAATAGATTATTTATTTAGAACCTACAGAAATCACTATTCTCGACCATTTTTGTAACCGCTTAAAACACTTCTTCATTTAGTTGTTAATAGTACAGTCGGCTGATTCTTGGTATACGATTCTTCAGTTAGTATTTGAGCCTGCGGAGGTAGTGTGTAAATGGAAAGTCAAATCAATCTATACCTTCGATTTTACATAAATTTCAATTTTAATATAGCAAAAGAAAGTTATGATATCAATAAAGAAATTGGCAAGTTTTTGTTATAAGTAGCAATTGAGTTGATATAAATAAATAATTGTCTAAATCGGAGAAGGATTATAAATATATATGTATTCATCATTATAAACACTCGACCAAATTGTGACATGTGAAAAGGTGGATAGCCTGTGAAAAGATACTGTCGGTAGAATTGTCGGAATTACTGCGATTGCCGCCACGTCCTGCGCATTCCAGCTGACGTTTAATGACTGATCACTCTTACGCCGTATTTAGTGTGGGAGGTTAGGTCACCGTACTTCCGGTAAATAGAGCGTTCCGTGACCGGTCACAAACATGCGCAAAGCATAGCACTAATTCGATATTATTCAAAGTTCAATAGTATCCGTGTGTACATATAGGAATGATGTTCTTACATGACATTATCACATGAAAAATGTGCCCATAATATATTACAGGATTGTTTCGCATTATGAAAACTTTTTTGATTATTTATGGAAGCAACGAGCGGATGTACAATCTACTCTACTTAGTAATTCAGTAAATTTCTATCCTTATTTCATGAAAAATCTATGTCCAAGACGATCATTTGCAATTAAATATAAGATTTAATTCATACAAAAAATCGATCCCACGTTTAAAAAAAACAGTAACAAATTCTAGCATGTAGAACGCAATTTTTTTTATGGAAAAACTTGCCGTCCCGTCCTATAATAGATACCGATGGGTACTATCTTAAAATTTTGCATGGTTATCCAAAGTAATTTGTTGTTAACAAAACACTGTTAGAAAATCTCGTATCGGATTTTTCATTCTACATGTATTTACTACTATTCTTAACCAATTTTTGAAGAATTCAAACTTCATCTTGTAATCATTGTAAACACAATTTTTGGTTATTTGTATTTGTATGTATGTTTCACAATAGTATGTTATTATTATCGTATGGTTACAAGATGTTCAATAAAAATAATTATTATTATGTATTACAAAAATGTTATAAAATAAATTTCTATGATAAAAGTTCGGAAATCAATCAAGCTAAAAAATATTAAATTAACATTTATGTTTATATTTTAGTTTTATATCCATACTTAATAAAAAAAAATAGAACTACAATTTTTATTTGAGTCTATCGTTCTCACAGTTTAACATAATATTATATTATACATAAATATTATATATAAACATATATTATAAGTATATTAAAAATTTTATGAGATTCTTGATTACACTGACATTTAGTAGTTCATCGATTATCTATGATAGGACGGGACGGCAAGTGTTTCCATAAAAACGTATATATATGTAGACGCGCGACTCCCACGCTCTGCGCGAGAGGGAGAGAGCCGATCGCGGAATAATATATACGCAAAACGCGTATATATACATACAGGCGAGGAGGCCCACTTTCGCGCGTCTCCTCCTCCGCTCTTCTTTTTTCCTCTCTCCTCTCTTTTCGCTGTACTATATATATGTAGTATACCTATACGTCGGCCCTCGGCTCTCTCTCTCTCTGGCTTATCGCCGCGCGATAAATTCCGCAGCGCGGGCGAGTTGATCGACCGGCGGAGAGAGAGAGAGAGAGAGAGAGAGAGAGAGAGAGAGAGACTATAAGAGAGGGAGCGCGGGCGGCCGATCGATAAGCCGGATAGCCTATATGCCAAACCCACGCGCTCTCTCGCGAGGAGAGTGAATGAATGAATGGATGAATGAATGGACGTGGCGCGCCGACGACGACGACGACGACGACGACAGGAACGAGTTTCTCATTCAGCGCGGCGGGTTCGGAAAATTTTCGAGTGTGCGAGTGTCTCCCCCTCCCCCCCGACGACTGAACATGTCCAATGCGGCATGTGCGCGGCGATGGCGTATATAAGCACTACTCGACGCTCAACTTGGAAAGTGAGCGATAGTTTCGCTGAGAGAAAGAGGGAGGGACGACGAATCGGTGTGGGGATGTTTGGGAGAAACAGTGGTGTGTACCGACAGAGAGTGTGTGGCACGCACACACGGCAGATGTGAATAACATATATACATGCTGAATATAGCGTTCATATGCGTGAAAGTTGCTTCGCGGGATGAAGTAGTTCCGAGATCAATATATCCACCATATCTACCAATACACAAATCAGTTGATTTGTGCACTGGAAATGGAAGAGTGAGGCACGGATGTAAGAAAATAATTATAAAAGAATATAGCGTCGCTTCCAACGAAGACTAACCACTGTTCAGAAAGGTCAATTTTCAATGTTTAGAGTATTATAAGAAATTGTAGCTACTGCAACGTATGGTAAATTTTGCATGTGAATGAAAGTACAAATTTATCTATAAGTTTAAATAAGTTTATATTATTCGCGGACGTTCAATGGTTAGAGTATTACAATAAATTGAAGCTACTGCAACGTATGGTAAATTTTGCATGTCGATGAAAGTACAAATTTATCTAAGTTTCGATAAGTTTATATTATTCACAGACATTAATGTAGCATTGAATTTAGGCGTATATTGAAGTTGCTAATCTTTATTGGAAGCGACGACATGGTTTTACAATATTTTTTACGCATTAAATAAAGCCGCGCATAACGTTATATTCAAAAGCGAGCTTTGCGAACGACGCCATGCACATGATTAACTTTGCTCTAACATTTGCACCAATTACTCACCGATACCAAACTGATTGTTGATGCATCGTTTGGATCCGTGATAAATTCACTGTGCCCCACACCCCAACAAAAACACATAAACATCAGAAAGAAAAGCAGCAAACACCTTACAGCTTCTTAGTTATGATGTGTATCTATATATATATCTGTATATATAGTTAATAGTTAATATATAGATAACATAAGTACACTCGCAAAGTATACATATATATTATACATAATATATAGAGGCAAAGGGAGTGGACACACACACACGCGCACACACACACACACACATACGCATACCCGCATGCTTGCACACACATACACACTCATAGGGAAAGCCCGAAACGCTGTATAAGCTGCAACACATAGTACACTGCGTTAAGGGCCTGAGAGTGGGGGGCGAGAAGCTCCCCACCTACGCACACAGTATACAAGAAGCTATGATCTCGCTGTAAGTCAGCTGCGTAGAGACTATCGATAGTGGGGGACTGCGCGCCCCTCAAACTCTGCCCAAATTCTGTGCTAGAACGTCCGTAAAGATGTTATTCACATCAAAAATTGCGTTCTACATGCTAGAATTTGTTACTGTTTTTTTTAAATGTGGGATCGATTTTTTGTATGAATTAAATCTTATATTTAATTGCAAATGATCGTCTTGGACGTAGATTTTTCATGAAATAAGGATAGCAATTTACTGAATTACTAAGTAGAGTAGATTGTACATCCGCTCGTTGCTTCCATAAATAATCGAAAAAGTTTTCATAATGCGAAACAATGCTGTAATATATTATGGGCACATTTTTCATGTGATAATGTCATGTAAGAACATCATTCCTATATGTACACTCGGATACTATTGAACTTTGAATAATATCGAATTAGTGCTATGCTTTGCGCATGTTTGTGACCGGTCACGGAACACTCTATTTACCGGAAGTACGGTGACCTAACCTCCCACACTAAATACGGCGTAAGAGTGATCAGTCATTAAACGTCAGCTGGAAATGCGCAGGACGTGGCGGCAACCGCAGTTATTCCGACAA
Source organism: Philotrypesis tridentata (assembly GCA_018906965.1). Lineage (NCBI taxonomy): Eukaryota > Metazoa > Arthropoda > Insecta > Hymenoptera > Pteromalidae > Philotrypesis > Philotrypesis tridentata. The sequence continues at coordinate 87,450 of JACCIB010000525.1, forward strand.
TTCTACCGACAGTATCTTTTCACAGGCTATCCACCTTTTCAACTGTCATAATTTGGTCGAGTGTTTATAATGATGAATACATATATATTTATAATCCTTCTCCGATTTAAATAATTATTTATTTATATCAACTCAATTGCTTCTTATAACAAGAACTTGCCAATTTCTTTATTGATATCATAACTTTCTTTTGCTATATTAAAATTGAAATTTATGTAAAATCGAAGGTATAGAGAAGAAACACTAAAGAAATGGTAGTCTGCCCAACAGATCCTTCAAGCAAAGATGTTTACGCATTCATATTGATATAGATAGATGAAAATTTCAAGTTATTCAGCTTCATGTATAAGCATCATGTTCTTTCAGTGTCTGTGATTCACTCATTTACGAGGTAAAAGAAGACACATAAATTAACATAATTATTTGTTGAACTAATTAGAAATACCTTTTTAATCATTGCATTATAATCACATTTCTTATTAACCTTTACTAAGGGAAAAGTAATAAACGTACACAATAAACCTGCTAGAATATTATTTACATTATTATTGAAAGTTTGACTTTAATTTACATAATGAAAATAGACTTTTAGAATAAGCACTCTGAATTTTCACCACATAAGGGATATCGAGAGTTTAAAAATTAACTTTGATTGATATAATGAAATAACTGTATAGATAGAGAAAACAATTAGAATTTTTGTGACATTGAGATATCAAGAGTTGCAAAATTAATCTTCAAGTTTTACATGAAGAAACGACCTTATACTTGCCAGCCTTTTACCTTGAAAAGGTTTTTTTACAAGGATACAACGACTCTAGCAAGCGCAGTTGCTTCGACAGAGGTTGTCACTCGACTGACTGCCGGGCTCGCATTTCTAAGCGGTAGGAAAATTCGGCGTCGCAGTTATACGGCAAGGGCTCATCCTTTCCAGGAGAGTTTTATTACTCTTGGGCCGCCGTCTCATTTATGGCATACAGATGTAGTTTACTAGCCTGGCGCGAGGGAAGACGAATTTTACTACCATACCTAGGTCCGCAAGCATGCTTCGGTCGAAAAACACACTTACTCAAAATACATCATATTTAACAAATATTATAAAAATAGCATTATAAAGATAGTATTATAAAAGTTGCATTACAATATAGTAGTTTTATGAGATTGTTGTATAAAAATAGTAAAGTAATGAAATAGTAGTATAAAAATAGTAAAATGTATTTAGATACGTGTATAGACACTATTTAATTTGATTTTATCCCTCGATAGTTGGTTTAATTATATTTTTTGTTGACTTTATCGATCTCTCCGAGGCAGTGGTTTAGAAAGCGTTCAAGAAATCAAAATCCCTTTCTTTATAAATAAACGACGTTTCGGCGATAATTGTCGCCCTCATCAGGAAACTGTCAAAAAATGTATAACATAAATATTCAAACTCAAAAAGATAGAGTACTACATACAAAGACGATATTTTTAAAAGCTTACATACTGGAGCAATTATAATTTCTGTACGTCTCGATAATCCTTTTCCCCGGCTAGTTAACAGCGTGGGAAGAGGGAGGTCGAGTAAAATAGCTATTATTTATGCGGCTTTGTCAGCTACTGCCTCGGAAGTGAGAAAGTAGTCGACAGCCGTCGCTTATATAGTGCGATAAGTTCACAGTCTTTCGCGCGGTCTATTTACTTATGACGTCATGCTCATCAGCTCATCCTTTCGATGTATACAGATTCGAATTTTTATTTTCCGATTTTAATTGTTAAGCTGGTATATTAAATGTATGTACACGTTATAGAGTTTCTGGGTATCCTCTTTCTTATTAATATTCTTATCTTGCAAATGTATGTGCATCATTTCTGAGACTAATCTTTGATTTAAATTACTTTCTTTATCTTTAATGCTAAATTTTTAAAATTAAAAGTATGATTATACTTTTCGCTATGCTCGGAAATGACACTTGGAATTTTTATGTTCCTCAATACGCGTACACACATTTTTTTTGTCTGGCCTACATATGTAGCCGTGCAATCATTACATTTAAGTTTATAAACAACATTTTTTCTAGGTGTTTCTCTTTTTTATCCTTTCCTTTCCCAATAATATTGCACATACCATTCAAAAAATACATAGTAATGTTATTTTTCTTAAACGAATGCTATACCCGCTCATAGAAACCATTGATGTACGGTAAATTAATGTAATTGCGATATATATTGTTTTCCGTACGCTGCACCGATTGTCTATTCATTTTGATTACAGATAATCGTTTTTTGATGTATTCATCAAATAATAGATATTTTATAATATTAATGTTTTTCCGATGAAAAAATTTGTCCAATAACTTCACCGCTCTGTCAACTAGATTGTACGCCATGGAAATTTTTTGCATAATCGGATGTTGACATTTAAAATGCAAGAATCTGCCAAAGAAAGGTGGTTTCGTGTACCAATCAGTTTTTATTCCAATTGTTTCATGAATCAATAATACGTCCAAAAAACTTATGGATTTGTTCACTTCCATTTCATACGTAAATTATTCTACTATTATATGAATTAAATATTTTGAACGTTTCCTCTACTTTTCCTTTTGGAATGTAAGTAATGATATCGTTGTCATAACGGAAAAGAAACACTGGTTGATAAGTTAATTTTGAAATGCACTCCGTTTTGAGATCATCCATAACAATGACAGCGAATAATCCCGAAATCGGAGAGCCTATGGGTGTACCAAAAAGTTGTTTATAAAATTTACCATCAATTTGGAAGTACGTGCTACTCATAAGCAGACTACAAGCATCTAAAATCTCGTCAAGTGGAATTTCAAACTTTTTCGCCATTTGCATGTATCTTTTTTTGATACTTTGCATTACTAATGCTTTATTAATATTTATATATAACGATTTTACATCTAAGCTAACAATACAGTGTTCATTCGGAATGTTTACCTTTTTTATTTTTTCTATAAAATCGTAACTACTTTTTATGTACGAACGAGGTTTCTCAATACTATTTTGTAAAATTTTAAATTTTTTATCAAAATATTTATTTTTGCATTCGTTTAAGAAAAAGAACATTACGACCATTCCAAAAATATATAGTAATATGTGCAATATTATTCTGAAAGGAAAGGATAAAAAAGAGAAACACCTAGAAAAAAATGTTGTTTATAAACTTAAATGTAATGATTGCACAGCTACATATGTAGGCTAAAAAAAGAAATGTGTGTACACGTATTGAGGAACATAAAAAGTCAAAGAACAGTGTCATTTCCGAGCATAGCGAAAAGTACAACCATACTTTTAATTTTGAAAAATTTAGCATTAAAGATAAAAAAGGTAATTTAAATAATAGATTAATCTCGGAAATGATACTCATACATTTGCAAGATAATTGTATTAATAAGAAAGAGGATATCCAGAAACTCTATAGCGTGTACACACATTTAATATACCAGCTTAAGAATTAAAATCGGAAAACAAAAATTCGAATCTGTGTACATCGAAAGGATGAGGTGATTCATGACGTCACAAGTAAACAGACCGCGCGAAAGACTGTGAACTTTTTGCACTATATAAGCGACGGCTGTCGACTACTTCCTCACTTTCGAGACAATAGCTGACAAAGCTACATAAATAATAACTATGTCACTCGGTTTCTCTCTTCCTCCGCTGTTAACACTTTCACTGCTACATGAGCCAAATACGTGTCATGATTTTTTTCCCCTCTGTGCTGCATGACACACATATGGCTCATGAGCATTTTTTGAATTTAAGTGACCGCAGTAGGCGGGGATCGCATATACGGATTTCTTGCAGCAATTTTCTTGTAAGATAGGTTAGGAAGAGCTAAAGTATTTACCAGGAAAATGAATATATGTGAACAGTATAGGTGGCGCTACTCGTAAGGTAAAAGTATTAGTAACGGTAAAAAAAGCGAACGAATTTGAATTCGTGAATACTTCAGTACAACGCGTGAGCGTATAGCTAAGATAGTGATTCAAAAATGCAAAGTTTACTAAAAGTTTGCAATTTACAGTGGTATTTCAAGTGAAATTGTAATCAATCAAGCTTAATTTTTCTTAGAAAACATTCCTAGCTTCTTTTCATAAGACTTCATTCAATAAATAATGGCACGGTCTAGAAAAAGAAAATCTGCAAACTCTTTTGTTAATCATCCTTTATTTCCAAAACGTTTTTCAAATGAAAGAAACTTTTATCAGGTTTGAAAACATTTTAGTAGTTAAATAAACAGTTTAGTAGTACATAAATCTTAAAATTATACGTTTTTTTATCTATAAAAAGGAGAGAGATGAGTTTGGTTTTTGTGGATTTGATGAAGCTTCATTGAATGAGTTCAGGAAAAAAAATGATATTTATCAGAAATTTTTAACTAACAATAAACCTAAGCCAAAAATTATCTCTATAGAGAAAACTTTTTTTTGTTTAAAAGATTTAGGAAAGAATAAAAAAACTTTCAATAAAACTCTAACTTCAATGAAATCAAAGCCTTCTGCAACAGCACCACAAGTAATACAAGATTCTCATGAGGTAAAATTTTAACAAAAATTGAGCTTCAATATTAATTTTTAATAAATATTTGTATCATATAGGAATCAGATTCATCAGAAAGTATGAATTATTTTTATGGATTTCGTGAAACTTCTGAGAGAAGCTATAAAAGCTACATGATTTTAGAAAAAATAATAAACAATTTTATGGATAAATCAGTATTAAATAATAATTTTGAAAATTCAACAAATAGGCATTTAAATGATAGTAGTGATGACTCAAATTGCAGTAGTAACAGTAGTGATAGCACAATACAGTACAGAGGATGAAAGCCATAATGACGATGTGAGTGATAATGAAGATGATCGTAATAATGAATCTGATGACGATGAAAATGAAATAGATGAAGATTTGTTGAGAAGTTACTCAAACCGTACCACGCTTATCAAGTTTTGAAGGGAAAGTTTTAAAAGATTTAGATGACTGCTCTACTGTAGGTGAAATTTACGAGCAATTTATTTCGAATAATATACTGCAATTAATTGTCACAGAGACTAATGAATATGCAAAACAATATCATAAAAAAATAATATAAAAAAGAAATCTAGAATATTAAAGTGGCAGGAGTTAACCATTAATGAATTGAAGAAATTCTTCGGTATAATTATTAAAATGGGCATTGTAAAATTACCACAATTAAGTCACTATTGGGATAAAAGTGATATTTATGGGGTCGATTTAATTAAAAGGACGATGACTAGAGATAGATTTCTTCTTATTTTAAAATTTATTCATTTTTCGGATAATAACTGTGAATCAGGTAATCGGCTTTACAAACTTCAAGCTTTTTTAGATGCTTTGAATAACAATTGCAAAAGTGTATTTGAACCTGGTAGTGAACTTGTTATAGATGAGAGTATGGTCCCTTGGAAAGGCAGACTCTTTTTTAAACAATATTTACAAGGAAAGAGATATAAATATGGTGTCAAATTATATAAAGTTTGTACCACAAACGGTTATTGTTTACAAACAATAATTTATAGTGGCAAACAAGAGGGTAAAAACGAAAAAGGTCATGCTCATCAAGTAGTATTTGAATTAGTTGAAGATTACTTAGGCAATTATAGAACATTATATTGTGATAATTTTTATGACAGTATACATTTAGCAGAAGACTTGCTAATGAACGATACGTACTTATGTGGTACTCTCAGAAAAAATGGAAAAAATATTCCATTGGAAATTTTGTCTACAAAATTAAAAAAGGGAGGTGTCGTTGGAAAACAAAATGGCAATGGTGTAAAGGTTTTTAAGTGGAAGGATCGAAGAGATGTTCTGATGATCACAACTAAACCTGATCATAATTGTACACTTGAAGATACGGCGAAAAAAACCAGAAATGTATTATATGCCAAAAAACCTTTGTGTATTCAAGACTACAACAAAGCAAAGAAAGGTGTTGATTCATCTGATCAATTTTCAGGATATTATACTAGTCTTCGCAAAGGAATCAAATGGTATCGTAAAACTGTCTTTGAATTATTATTTGGTACTGTATTAGTGAATGCCTGGATAATACTATATAACTCCTCATCAGATGAAGCTCTTACATTGTTAAAATTCAGAGAAATCCTTGCAAGAAGTTTAATAGAAGAACAACCAATGGAAAAGCCTCTTCCTAGAAGATATAAACATGCTTTAGAAACCAAAAATGCGAGAAATAGATGTATAAAGTGCTACCAAAATCTTAAGAATCTGGGATTGTCTGCTAATCAGGCAGGTGCAAAATGTAAACGTGTGAAGACATTTTGTCCAGACTGTCCAAATGAGCCTCACTACTGTCTTGAATGTTTTAATAAGCGTCATAGAAATATAGTATAGAGCAAAATGTTAAACTAGTAAATAAATTTTCAATAAAAATAAACTAACTATAAAATAATTTCATTAATTTACCTCATGAGCCAATAGTGTGTCATGTAGCACTGATGAAAAACAGTTTCCTTCAGTGCGGCATGAGCCATAAATGTATCATGGCACAATTTATATAAATTATGTTTTAGTACTGTTAACATATGATTTTAGTGAGCAGATTTGTTAAAAAAATTATTTTTTAAAGGATTAACAATTTCGCCATTTTTAAAAGCAAATACTTATGCATTGATAGCAGTGAAAGTGTTAAATAGCCGGGGGAAAGGATTATCCGAGATATACAGAAATCATAATTGCTCCAGTATGTAAGTTTTCAAAAATATCGCCTTTATGTGATAACCTATCAAATTTAAGTTTGTATATTTAGATAATACATTTTTTGACAGTTTTCTGTTGAAGGCGACAATGATCGCCGAAACGTGGTTTTTTATAAAGAAAGGGATTTTGATTTCTTGAACCCGGGGGGAGGGGGGGAGGCACGGTAATGACCACGCTCGTCGCGTCTCTCGGTGGACGCGGTGCAATGCGTCGTTCTCCTCCCGGTTCTCTCCTCTTCCCTTGTTCCTTAAGGCCTTGCGTCGCGTCTGCTTTTATATTAGGGGCGCCTTGATCGCGTAGCAGATACCTTGAGCAAAATCTGCAGGCCTCAACTGTCACTCTCTCTCGTCAGGGCCGTTTGAGCTGGGAAAATAGTATAAGAATTAAGACACTGGTGAATATTTTTATGGATGACAATAGTTTCAATTTATTTGCTCTTATACACACGCAGACACGGCTGAAGCTTCGGCACGCATGCGGTACTCACGATTTACAGCAATCACTTTTTCTTACTTTGTCTTTTTCTCCTTCTACTCCTCCCGTACTGATGCTGGCTCGTACTCTGTGAACGATGGCGCGAAAACAGACTACGGCACGCCGTGCACGCCGTGCGCGACCGCGTGTGGTAGCCGGCGGCGCGTACTCCTCGCGCGCTCTCTCGCAGCTCGGCAGCTATGACGTCACAGCTGCGATTCGGCCGGCTGCTACTCTCCTCGCGCGTTCTTTCTCCCTCTCTTTTCCTCTCCTACAGCGCGCCTCAGGGCCGGCGCCTGATTACAGCTCGGTACGTAGTCTCCCTGTAAACACCCGTACGTTAGAGCATGTTCGTGCTGCTCTCACGACGGAATCTCCGTCGTAAATCTTATTCTTATTTTTACAAGAAATCAGTATATCATCTACATATATTAACAAATATATAGTTTCAATTTCTTTTCCATATTTATACAAACAGTTGTCAAAATTACTCCTTTGGAATTTTAACTTTAACAAATAGTTATCAAAACATTCACACCATGCTCTTGAACATTTTCGTAGTCCGTACAACGCTTTTGACGATTTACAAACGCTTTGTTGCATCACTGTAACTTTCAGGTTGACTGACATATACTTCTGAGATAATTTTCCATTGAGAAATGCTGTAACCGCATCTATTTGATCTATAATAAATCCAAATTGACAACAAAAAGAAAAGAAAATTTATAAATAAGGAGAATGAATTTAATGCATGTTTTCGAGCTCGTTTTTTACTTTAATATCAGCCAATTTGGCTTATATTAAATATTGGTTGATATTAAGGTAAAGATCGAAAAGATGCATTCAATTCATTCTCCTCATTTATCACGATCGAGCAATAGAAGCGTTTGTTGTATAACATTTTTAAAGTTTAAATTTTTGCTACAAGGGCATTTATGTCATCAATTTCTTCGGTTTGTTGAAATCGTTGAATTACTAACCTAGCTTTATATTGTAACGTAGCAAAATGACGCCATGTCACAATATAAAACTTCCGGGTTCTGAGCTGCCAGGGTAGAGCGTCTCAAGGCCGTGTGAATGGGGATTGAGTGCATACGGTAATGACGTTTGTTTCTTTTGCGAGTAACTACGCGAAAAGCGGAGAGATGACAACGAGAGGACGAAAATATGGAGGACTTCTTTAATCCTCATTCATTGGCGAGAGGTGGACGTACAACTCCGGTGACACGATAATAGCCCAGATTCACCCAGGGCGTTCAATCTCATTCATCACCGTAAATCGTCGGACGCTGATGATTCCCACGTGAGTGTCTTATGCAACAGGACCAGCATGATGGTTGCACTCCCATGAGCATCGGAAGTAAAAAATCATCTTCGGCGCCTTTTATAACAGGCGTACTCCCGAATCAAGGGCCCAGACAAAAGGATATGCTGAGAGTTATATTGTACTTTGTAATTTGAGCAGTACCTCAGTCGTGTGTGAATTATCTATGTGAATAACTGGCTATCTATTGTAACAAGCGTTCAAATCTCGCGCTTATCTGCCTTAGCGTCCATAGTAATCGAATTGTCGAGTGCGCATACGTAGCGATCGACGATACGTGAGGCGAGCGAGCCTGTTGTGGTGCGAGAGTGCGGGCTGTTGGCCCAAGTAAATCGACCAATAGAAGCGCACGCTGTGCGGTGGCACGGCGAGTGACGAGGGCGCGAGCTGGCACTCTCCTGCCCCGGCCGCTCTAGCTCGGATAGCTCGCCGCTTGATTCCGAGGGACTTCTTTTGTGAATCTTTAACTTGTGCTATCTTGATTTTGTGGATCCTGTTGGCTAGGACAACTGGACTGAATTGGGGAATAAAGATCAGTGGGTCGTTTCGTTATTAGCAGCTAAGTTTCCCTTCCGAGCACGCGCGCAATTCCACGCGCGAATTTTTTACGTGAAGTTCTTTGTGCGTAAATGCTACCTCGGGTTGGGTTACCTGACGTGGGGCGTAAAGTTAGCTCGGTGATAGGAACTTGGAGGCTACCTGTTTCATATTGTTTCCTCGGACGAATCTGTTGAGTGCTTTCGGATATATACGACGAAGAGTACAAGGGGCATTCGTCCGACGTTCATGGATAAGTTAAGGTATGAGGGGTGTCGTCAGTTGTCGAACGTGGACAGGCCCTCAGCCAAAAGTAGGTTAGACAGGAGCGGTCAAGCTAGGGGTGCAAGATCACGACTATTAGGATAAGGAGTACGTGTTTGGTCGCTGAGAGACTACGTGCAAATGTAAAATTTAGCCTTTAGGCAAAGCGAGAGTAAAGCGTCGCGGTAATAGTCCTGGAGTCAGGGAGTTCAATAGTGGGATATCGGTCACTTTCGTCTAAAGATTATTTAATAGTCAAAATTTGTTTGTGGTAACCTACGGAAAGTAACCCTGAATTCTCGACTTCGGACCTGATCGGCAACATTGTTATTATTATAAAATAAACTTCAAAAAAGCACTTTTTTTAGTTTTCCGCGAATAAAGTTTTTGTAACGCATTTTATGCAAAAAAGTTAGAGAGGAAAGATGAACGTAAAATTAACTTTTTTCATCGTTAAATTCTTAAACAAAAAAAATCTTTTTCCAAATTTTCATATTGCCACAGTTTTTTCAAAAAAAAGATCTTTATCGTCGGATAGGCTCTCAAAGATGACTTTTAGTACAAATAATCTAAAAACGTTGTCCGATCTGTATATCTCAAAATGGCATCCAATTGCAAAATTATTTACCCTAAAATTTCAAATTCATTTCTAATTTTCCCATGGAACTATAAACTGATTCAACCGCGATTAATCGATAGCTTTTGACGTACTTAATAAACTCTAAAAAGGAATTTTCTTAAAATTAATATTTAACAATATTTTTAGCAATAAATATTTTTTATTTTCGCCAATTTTGAAGTTAGAGAAACGCGACTTAAAGTACTTAAAAAAACATGAATTTTCGCAAAAAATTCGTTAAGATCCGACCAATAGGAGCCGAGATACGAATTTTTTTTCAATCGACGATTCACCTGAAACTATTTCATATTTTTCGATGAATTTTCATACAATGCTTGTTCAAATGATGCTCTAGACGACAGCATTTTTCGCGGTAGTTGTAATCGACTTAATTCTTGTAAAAAGACTGATGAACGGATGCGAAATCGGCGCGCGCGGCCGCGCGACTGCTGCAGCCGTGCAGCGCGGTGGGGGGGGGGGGGCCGCCGCTGCGGCTCTCGTGAACCTTAGATGTAAATTGATTAAGTCGGCAACTAAAAGTCCTACGGTAATGTTTTTTTTTATTTTATGTGTTTTTTTCTCAGCTTTCACGTCATGGCAATGAAATTTACATGAGTGCAATACAAATACCCGAAAATTACGTTTTTGAGTTGTAAATTAAATTTCTCGGCAACCAAAGGTCCTACGTTAATGCTTTTTTTTTAATTTTATGTGTTTTTGCCTCAACTTTCATGTCCATACAAACACAAGAAAATTTCATGTTTTCTGTTATATGTAGTACTACATAATGTATTCATATTTTGTATATATGTGTGTGTATATTAATTTCAAAAGCTCAGCACAAGGATAGTGTTTGCTTACGATTTCTGCATTAAACGAAATCAAGAAATTAATGTCGATAAAATATATGTTTCAATTAAAAGTTATCGCTTCGCGTTATGTATAACTTGTTAAAATGGCATTGAATTTAATCGATTTTCATAGGATAACATAATTATTTCTATATATATTTACGCATGTGTAACGTTTTTAAAATCGTATGTGTATACGAGCGCGTAGCACATACACATACACACGTGTGCGAAACGAATTAAATTTGGCCTAAATTGGCTGATATATTGACCAAACAAACCTTTTCAAGGTAAAAGGCTGGCAAGTATAAGGTCGTTTCTTCATGTAAAAATTAAAGATTAATCTTACAACTCTTGATAACCTTAATGTAAAAAAAAACTCTTAATAACACTTATGCAGACAAAACCAAAGTTTTATTAACATTCATACAGACAAAATAAAAATTCTTAGAGCTTACTCTAAAATTCAACTTTAATTTTCAAACTTCGACAACTCTTATGTAGTCGAAATTATAAATGCTGTATTCTATACAGTTATTTAATTATGGAAATTAAAGATCTTGATAACACTTATATAGACAAAATACTAGTAGCTTTACTGCATACTCTTAAGACGTGTTGATATTATAATCGTCAGATCAACAAATAATATATCTTCTTTCCTCTTGTGAATAAGTGATCGAACACAAATACTGGAAGAATATGTGATACTTATAGATCAAGTTGGAAAACAAATAATTATGTTAGGATGAATGTCTTCTTTTACCTATTCAATGAGTTAATCACAATCACTCAAATCATGATGCTTATACATCAAGCTAAAAAATCCGAAACTCTCATGTATGAAAATATGAACGTGTAACCATCTTCGCGTTAAGGGTCTGTTGGACAGATTACCATTTCTTTAGTGTCACTTCTCCTTCGATTATCTATACCTTCGATTTGACATAAATTCTCATTTTAATTTTAAGAAAAGAAAGTTATGATATCAATAAATAAATTGGCAAGTTTTTTGTTATAAAAAGTAATTGTTTTCAAATAAATAAATAACCGATTAAATTGAGGAAGGATTATAAATATATGTGTTCATATAAACACTCAATCAAATTGCAGCATGTGAAAAGGTGGATAGCCTGTGAAAAGGTACAGTCGGGTACAATTAAAACTTTGAATAATTGCGACTGCTGCCACGTTCTGTACATGTAATAGAATGGTATGATGTTCTTACATGACATTATCACATGACAAATGTGCCCATAATATGTAGTAATATCATGTTTGTCTAAAATTATTATGTAATTTAACAAGATTGTTTCGCATCATGAAAACTTTTTCATTTATTTATGGAAGCTACGAGCGGATGTACAATCTACTCTACTTAGTAATTCAGTAAATGTATTGCTATCCTTATTTCATTCAAAATCTATGTCCAGGACGATTATATACAATTATATATGAGATTTAAATTCTGTTGATTTACATACATTTAAAAAAAAACAGGAACAAATTCTATCATGTAGAACGCAATTTTTTGACGGAAAAACTTGCCGCCCCGTCCTATCATAGATAACGATGTATACCATCTTCAAATTATGCAAGGTTAACCAAATTAACTTGTTAATGAAACACCGTTAAAAAATCTCTGAATCGATTTTTCATTCTATATGTATTTATTACTGTCCTTGAACAATTTTTGAAGAATTCAAACTTAATCTTGCAATCATTCTAAGCTCATTTTTGGTTATTTGTATGTATGTTTTACAAACCTCTGTTAGTATTATCGGAAGATTGCAGGAAGTTGATTAAAAATAATTGTGACTATTATTACATATTAAAAAAATGTTATAAAATAAATTTCTATGACTCTAGTTGGAAAATAAATCAAGTTTAAAAATTTTAAATTAATATTTATGTAGTTTACAGCTTTTAGTTTCAAATCTTTACTTAATTAAAATCTTTACTTAATTAAAAAATTCCATTGTTTATTATTATTTGAGGCCATTGGTCTCACAGTTTAATATAATGATTTGAGTATTACGCATTATAGGATAATAGGACGATAAATTATGATATTCTTAATTACACTGACATTTAGTGGTTCATCGATTATCTATGATAGGACGGGGCGGCAAGTTTTTCCGTCAAAAAATTGCGTTCTACATGATAGAATTTGTTCCTGCTTTTTTTTAAATGTATGTAAATCAACAGAATTTAAATCTCATATATAATTGTATATAATCGTCCTGGACATAGATTTTGAATGAAATAAGGATAGCAATACATTTACTGAATTACTAAGTAGAGTAGATTGTACATCCGCTCGTAGCTTCCATAAATAAATGAAAAAGTTTTCATGATGCGAAACAATCTTGTTAAATTACATAATAATTTTAGACAAACATGATATTACTACATATTATGGGCACATTTGTCATGTGATAATGTCATGTAAGAACATCATACCATTCTATTACATGTACAGAACGTGGCAGCAGTCGCAATTATTCAAAGTTTTAATTGTACCCGACTGTACCTTTTCACAGGCTATCCACCTTTTCACATGCTGCAATTTGATTGAGTGTTTATATGAACACATATATTTATAATCCTTCCTCAATTTAATCGGTTATTTATTTATTTGAAAACAATTACTTTTTATAACAAAAAACTTGCCAATTTATTTATTGATATCATAACTTTCTTTTCTTAAAATTAAAATGAGAATTTATGTCAAATCGAAGGTATAGATAATCGAAGGAGAAGTGACACTAAAGAAATGGTAATCTGTCCAACAGACCCTTAACGCGAAGATGGTTACACGTTCATATTTTCATACATGAGAGTTTCGGATTTTTTAGCTTGATGTATAAGCATCATGATTTGAGTGATTGTGATTAACTCATTGAATAGGTAAAAGAAGACATTCATCCTAACATAATTATTTGTTTTCCAACTTGATCTATAAGTATCACATATTCTTCCAGTATTTGTGTTCGATCACTTATTCACAAGAGGAAAGAAGATATATTATTTGTTGATCTGACGATTATAATATCAACACGTCTTAAGAGTATGCAGTAAAGCTACTAGTATTTTGTCTATATAAGTGTTATCAAGATCTTTAATTTCCATAATTAAATAACTGTATAGAATACAGCATTTATAATTTCGACTACATAAGAGTTGTCGAAGTTTGAAAATTAAAGTTGAATTTTATAGTAAGCTCTAAGAATTTTTATTTTGTCTGTATGAATGTTAATAAAACTTTGGTTTTGTCTGCATAAGTGTTATTAAGAGTTTTTTTTACATTAAGGTTATCAAGAGTTGTAAGATTAATCTTTAATTTTTACATGAAGAAACGACCTTATACTTGCCAGCCTTTTACCTTGAAAAGGTTTGTTTGGGTTCGGGGGGGGAGAGATTTCACTACTTTTAAAAGGTATATAATATGTAAATTACAAAAGAATAGTTAACATCAACTAAATACGTAATAAATTTAAAATATTAATGTACATTTGCTCATGGATTACTGTATTAATAATAATAATTATTTTTTAGACATTATCTGTAGAGTAAATAGTTTTTTTAGATCATTATTATTTACTAAGAGATCTATCTTTTCCACACCACCCTTGAGGTAAATAGAATAGCGCGTTTTTTTCCTTTATTGACACTAAATTTTATGTTAACTTCCATAATGATTTGTTTGGCAAATATACATCAAAGAAATCTGTACGTCTAAAATTATTGCTAATTACTTAACTGATAACTGCTTTCTTGAAAGCATTTGTACGTTACGTATACTATTGTCATGCAGACCATGAGTGATATAGCATTTTAATATTTATACAAGTTTATATCGTATCCTTCACAATTGTTCAATCTATATTATGGAATAATGAAAATAATATTTAGAATAAAAAGAAGTATATGTAAGTTAATTTCCAATATCCCTATGATTCTTTATGATAGATGTATTATCATTTTTAATGCAGCCCACCTAATTCGGTAAACGTTTAGAAAACTGTAATCGAATTCAAACTTTATGAAAACCTGTAAAAAATAGTGTCAGTAAAGTTGTGGTATCCCCTGTATGACTTGCACATAAATACTTACACGGTTGACATCATAAATTTAGTGTCAATATTGAATAGTGTCATTTAGCAAACAAGTTATAGTTTATTAAATATATTCTAAATTGAGTTCTATTGAGTTCTATTGAGTTCTATTCTAAATTGAATTGAGTCATTTAGCAAACAAGTTATAGTTTATTAAATATATTCTAAATTTATAGCTTTTAAGGTAAGATGTATTTAAAGCAATCAGCTACTAACGTAGTGTTTATTTATGAACTGCAATATATACACTAGAGTGACCTAACCAGGCATGGCCAAAAAATTCCATTCCGTTATGATCTGTTGAATGTATATAGATAATATAAATTGTCAAGCCAGTCACTTAGAGGGATAATCTAACAATTTTCCAGTTGATACGTACGGCTCAGCAGTTTTGAATTATTGAATTTTGAAATTTCTAATCTCTGATTATCTCAATACTGCTAAACTATACCATCTTCAAAATTCTTATACTATCCCTCTAAGTAGTGGGCTTGAAAACTTGTGTATGATCTTTTTTACCTTTTAGGAAAAGAGACGCTCAATCCACATTCTGGAATTTGCCTGAACTCTGGGCATTCTGAAAATTAAAAATAACTATTTTTGAATTGAGCAAATCAATCAGAGGGATAGCATATGAAATTTAAAGTTAATGGTCTAGACCAATTTTTAGCTCTTCGATTTTGAATGCCTTATATGATGATTATTTTGAAATTGGTCTATATGGTAAACTTCAAATTTCTCATGATATCCCTCTGATTGGTATGTTTAACGAAAACTTAGTTATTTTTAATTTTAAGAGTGACCAAAATGCTTCTGAGTGATTCTACGTATAAACCTTTTAAGCCTTAAAAACAAGTGTTCAGCTTGATCGATCATCAATATCGAAGACACAAACATTTGAAAAGATAGCTTAACTCATTATAAAAGAACCTGTGAAAGTCCCAGAATATCACAGGTCTTGGTTTCTCTGTGAGAAATAAATATAACAGCTCATTTATTAAAAAGCACAAGTTTATTAAAAATGACTTGTTAAAAAAATGTAGGTAAAACAGTGAAATATTAGCGTAATCCAGAGAAATTTTGTTGCACGACATTATAAAAATACTATAGAATATCCCTATACATTCAGTTTTAACATTTATAATAATTAAAATAAACTAATCAAGATTTTATACTTTGAAAAGCGCACCCGGGTGCCATATACTCCATATGTAATAGTTTCAAGGTTATTTGACTTATATAAAAGTCTATAAACCATTAATTATAATCAATACATCCATGCTCATTAATCATTTTTATTTAGTTTCATTTAAAAATAAATTTTAAAAAATATTTTTGAAGACAGAGCAAATTAAGCTCTAGCAGAAGGAACTATCTTTCCATCTCTCTCTAATAAATGCATAAATGTACCAAAATTAGACTTTGGAACAATTTAAAAAATTTTTAGGAAATATGGACGGTAATTTAAAAACAAAATAAAACACTTTCTCTAGCTATTCATAAGAATCCCTTTCGACGAACAGCCTGAGAGTCTACCTCCCAGGAGACGATAGGAAAAGTTATAAACTATTCATATACACTTAAACAACTTAGAAACTTTCATGCATGAGCGATGCATATTCTTGACACTTCACTAGCTTCTCACAATAGAAAATAATTTTTTCCTTATATAAACTGAATATTCTCTGAACCAAGAAAATAAAACACTTTTACTATCTATTCATAAGAATTCTTTTTGACGTACAGCCTCAGAGTCTATCTCCCAGGAGACGTTAGGAAAAGTTAACATAAGCACTTCCACAATTGTAGAAACTTTCTTGCGTGGAAGATTGAATATAATCGTAACACTCAACCTACTTGTCACATCACAAGAAAATTATATAAACAGGAAATTCTGTATAAATTTTCTTTGATTCTTGAACCATAAAAATACAACACTTTCACTAGCTTCTCATCAGGATCCCTTTCGACGAATAGCCTGAGAGTCTACCTCCCAGGAGACGGTAGGAAAAGTTATGAATTATTCATATACACTTAAACAACTTAGAAACTTTCATGCATGAGCGATGCATATTCTTGACACTTCACTAGCTTCTCACAATACAAGACAATTTTTTCCTTATATAAACTGAATATTCTCTGAACCAAGAAAATAAAACACTTTTACTATCTATTCATAAGAATTCTTTTCGACGTACAGCCTCAGAGTCTATCTCCCAGGAGACGATAGGAAAAGTTAACATAATGCATTTCCACAATTGTAGAAACTTTCTTGCGTGGAGGATTGAATATAATCGTAACAATCAACCAACTTGTCACATCACAAGAAAATTATATTTTCTTTGATTCTTGGACAATGAAAATACAACACTTTCACTAGCTTCTCATCAGGATCCCTTTCGACGAATAGCCTAAGAGTCTACCTCCCGGGAGACGATAGGAAAAGTTATGAATTATTCATATACACTTAAACAACTTAGAAACTTTCATGGATGAGCGATGCATATTCTTGACACTTCACTAGCTTCTCACAATACAAGACAATTTTTTCCTTATACTGAATATTCTCTATGTTAAAACTTTCTTCGATTCTTGAACCAAGAAAATAAAACACACTAGCTATTTGTAAGGATCCCTTTCGATGTATAGCCTGAGAGTCTATCTCCCAGGAGACGATAGGAAAATTTAATAATTGTTCATAAGCACTTCCACAATTGTAGAAACTTTCTTGTGTGGAAGATTGAATATAATCCTAACACTTAACCAACTTGTCACATCACAAGAAAATTATATAAACTGGAAATTCTGTATAAATTTTCTTTGATTCTTGGATGATGAAAATACAACACTTTCACTAGCTTCTCATCAGGATCCCTTTCGACGAATAGCCTGAGAGTCTACCTCCCAGGAGACGATGGAAAAAATTACACATCCACTTCAAGAATGTAGAAACTTGCTTGAAAGGTGAACCCAGGAGACGATAGAAAAAGTTACATATTTACTTCAACAACGTAAACTTTCTTGAAAGATGAATCATTAAATACTTTACACTTCACTAGCTTGTCACATCACAAGAAAATGCATCCTGATAGTTGTATGCCTTTCAATCCAATAAAACCTGAAAAATAAAAGAGAACATTTTAACAAAGAATCAGTTCACAAAATCTTTCATTATATTATGTAAGATTTATAAAAAAAGTAAAACTAAATACTTATCTAATTCTAGCCTATTAGTCATGTCTTAATTAATATCCGTATTGTTTTCAAAATAATAAATCACTTCACTAGTTATTTATTGTAACATCATAAAACATATCAGGTATATATATTCTTTAACACCAGATGTGTATTGTTTAAAAATAAAATCTTAAATTATTAAAATGTAAATACACTTAGTGTCTGCTTGTCTGCACACATAAACTGTATATGCAATTACAATTACTTGATTCCGATTGCTGGTCTAAACTTAATTGATATGCCAGCTATTTACTAGTCTGGTAATAAATAGAATCAGTGAGGCCGATAGAATATTTCAATATATTCACACACAGAAATCTTTTTGTTTTGCAATATCTTACTTAATGACTCTAATTATATTGCGATAAGAAATTATGCAAAAATAAAAAACTTACGCTTACTCTATTCCAATTGCTGGTCTAAATTTAATAGATATGCCAGCTATTTTCCTAGTTTGTTAATAAACACAAACAATGAGGCTGATAAAAACAGGAACTTTTTTGTTTTCCAGTATTTGCTCCAAGCATATAACCTCACATGAACCAATATGGTAAATAATAACTTATAAAAATCTGAAAAAATAAAAAAACATTTAAACAAAGAATAAGTTCATAAAATTCTATATATATATAATATATTTAAATGTGATATAAAACTAATACTTATCTGATTGTGTTCTCGTAATTCATTTTTTCCATAACCGTGTAAAAACAAAAATATTAATTATATTTGACACTTTTTTAAAATCTATATTTATGTTATTATTTAACAATATTTAGCAATATATATATATATATATACAGAAACAGCAAAAAAAAATTCATGTTGATAAAAAATAACACTGTGTATGAAAACATCGTCTGTCGTCTGCGGAAAAATAACGTATACTGAAGTATATCTATATAGCCCAGAATGACGTAGATACTACGTCACCGGATATCCGTCGAATAATTGTTCTCCCGTGAGGAGAATTGAGGAGTCCGAACTTTCACTTTACAATATCATTCGATAGAAGCAATTTCACAAAATATGGCCCTGATGTGATTTTATTACTTTCGTCGCAAGCTTTCATTTAAGCGCTCGTACGTAAGAAACGAAGCAGTCAATACGAAGAAAACCGTACGTCAAGGTTCCAACAGGGCAAGTTCAAAGTATAATAGGGTCTGGCTAGCGCCCGACGGCGGCGTACGTACTAAAGTACCTTATACTTGCCATCGTGGCGCTGCCGCGCCCCTTGATATACACATGTGTACGAGTAATACGGAAAGGATATGCTTGGTGATATACATATTATACAAGAATTGAATTAAATTTGGCCTAAACTGGCTTATATATATTGACATACACATGTGTACGAGTAATATGAAAAGGATACGCAAAGGATATACTTGGTAATATGCATATTTTTCATATTACTCGTACACATGTGTATGTCAATATGTATAAGCCAATTGAGGCCAAATTTAATCCAATTCCTGTATAATATGTATATCACCAAGCATATCCTTTCCGTATTAACCGTACACATCTGTATATCAATATATCAGCTAATTTAGGCCAAAATTTATTCGATTCCTATATAATATGTATATCACTATGCGTATCCTATGCGTATCCTTTCCATATTTTCATATTACTCGTACACATGTGTATCTCAATATATAAGCCAGTTTAGGCGAAAATTAATTCAATTACTGTATAATGTGTATATCACCAAGCATATCCTTTCAGTATTACTCGTACACATGTGTATATCAATATATCAGCCAAATTAGACCAAATTTAATTCAATTCCTATTTTCTTTTTAATATTTTATAAAAGAGTCTATCGATCTCTCCGAGGCAAGTGTTGGGAAAAAGGTAAAAATTAATTTATACCATTTTTCCTTGTGTTTCAACGTTTCGGTGAACACTGTCACCCTCTTCAGGAAACTGTCAATTTTTATTTCAATAAATAAATGAGCACAATACAATTATAATATGTGACAAATTATGACTTACATATAGAGGAGCACAACAGCCTATAGATCGAACGTGTTTCTTCCCCGGCCAATCTCAGGCGGGGGAAGGAGAAGCGAGAAGGAACGAGACGGAATATTATTGCTCCGGCTTCCTCGACTACTGTTTCAATAATAAGGAAACAATAGGTGTAGCCAACGCTTTTATATCAGCGAGGAGTCTCGCTAATTTTCGAGCGGTCTGTTTACAAGTGACGTCAATGCTCGCCGCTCTCATGCATGTATACAAATTTTAAAGTCGTCTATAATCCGTTTTGTTTTTCAATCGGTGTAATAAGTGTGTGTACACAAGTTTCTGTGTATCTTTCATTTTATTGATACCATTATCCTGCATTTTTATGTGTATCATTTCTGAAACAAGTCTTTTATTTAAATTGCTTTCTTTATCCTTAATATTTATCTTTTCAAAATTGAAACTATGATTGAATTTATTATTGTGTTCATGTATGACGTTGTTTTTAGATTTTTTATGTTCCTCAATACGTGTACACACACTTCTCTTAGTTTGGCCCACATATGTAGCCGTACAATCATTACATTGCAACTTATATACAACATTCTTTTCTAATTGTTTTTCTCTTTTGTCTTTGCCTTTAACTATAATATTACACATATGATTGTGTATTTTCAGCACTGTCGTAATAAATTTTTCTTTTAAAGAATGTTGCATTTGTTCGTAAAACCCTTTGAGATAGGGTAAAGTAACAATGTTTCTAAAATTTGTGTCGTTATTGCAACGTTGATATTGTGCTTTTGAATTAATTTTGTCAATCCGTTTTTTTATATATTTGTTGGTAAAGTTGACAGGATAATTATTCAAAAATTGTGGTATCCTTTTCCGTGTCGCTTCACTAAAAGCAAAAGTCTAAATCTTTAGCGATAAGAAAATATCAATATTGTTATTCCTCTCCTCGCAAGAAAATCGGGATCTCTATTTTCTTACAACCACGAAAATAGAAGAATCTGATCCTGCATTTCTGCAAACGCAAAGATAGTATCCCGATAGGAATCCCAATTTTCTTGCGACGTGAAATATATTAAGATGTGAAAATTACGTTGACCGAAAGCCACAATCCAGATTTTATTGTACGACTGGTAAAAGACGATACCGATTTCAATGTGTCGTTAGAGCGCCGATTATCTGATCCTGAATTTCTGCAAACGCAAAGATAGTATAAGTTAATCACAAGAAAATCGGGATCTTGGTGTAATGGTTGAGCATAGAATTCGGGAAACTCTGGTTCCAATCTGGATCCCGATTTTTTTTGCGACCTAACCAAATCGGGACACTGCCTTTCAAAATTATTCTTTTTCCCAATCAGTTTGCACAGCTGCTAAACCAGGATCCCGAATTTCTTGTGGTACAGAATCTGAATTTCTTTGTACTAGCAGAACGTCGAGACTCATTCGTCGATTTCTACTGACTTTTACTACCTGCGCAAAAATATCGGGATTGTGCTTTTCTATCATTTACAATAAAATCGGGTAAGCAATCCATTTTTTGATGACAGAAAGAGATGGGTGCTTTTCTCGCACATGTCAAACCAATGGATTTTCTGGTACTTGCAAGAAAATAGGAATCCCGATTTTCTTGTGACGTGAAATATATTAAGATGTGAAAATTACGTTGAACGAAAGCCGCAATCCAGATTTTATTGTATGTCTGGTAAAGGACGAAACCGATTTCAATGTGTCGTTAGAGCGCCGATTATCTGGTCCTGAATTTCTGCAAACGCAAAGATAGTATGAGTTAATCACAAGAAAATTGGGATCTTGGTGTAATGGTTGAGCATAGAATTCGGGAAACTCTGGTTCCAATCTGGATCCCGATATTTTTGCGACGCAACCAAATCGGGACATTGCCTTTCAAAATTATTCTTTTTTTCCAAACGATTTGTGGTTTACCCTTATATCAAACGGATTGGAGTTATCTTTTTTTGAGTCGCATATAAATCGGGCGATATAAAAAGTTTGGGATCCTGAATTGATTCGAACGTAAAGAAATGTTCTCAGCGTACTATTCAATATTGCACATGTACCAATAGTAGTAACCCTTTTTTCTGCATCGCACGAATATCGGAATCCCGATTTTCCTGCAGCTCTACAATCTAATGTGTAAATAATTGGGCAGTTGAAAGATTCACATATTAATTAATATATTTGACGTTGCAAGAAAATAGGGATACCTATTTTCTTGCAAGTGCCAGTAAAAAAGTATTCTATTGGTTTGACATCTGCAAGAAAAGCGCCCATCAGTTTCTGTCATGAAAAATTGGATTGCTTACTCGATGTCATTGTAAATGATAGAAAAGCGCAATCCCGATATTTTTGCGCAGCTAGTAAAAGTCAGTAGAAATCCATGAATGAGTTTCGACGTTCAGCTAGCACAAAGAAATTCAGATTCTGTACCGCAAGAAATTCGGGAGCCTAATTTAGCGGCTGTGCAAACTGATTGGGAAAAAAGAATAATTTTGAAAGGCAGTGTCCCGATTTGGTTGCGTCGCAAAAAATCGGGATCCAGATTGGGACCAAAGTTTCCAGAATTCTATGCTCAACCATTACACCAAGATCCCGATTTTCTTGTGATTAACACATACTATCTTTGCGTTTGCAGAAATTCAGGACCAGATAATCGACACTCTAACGACACATTGAAATCGTTATCGTCATTTACCAGACGTACAATAAAATCTGGATTGTGGCTTTCGTTCAACGTAATTTTCACATCTTAATATATTTCACGTCGCAAAAAATCGGGATTCCTATTTTCTTGCAAGTGCCAGAAAATCCATTGGTTTGACATGTGCGAGAAAAGTGCCCATCTCTTTCTGTCATGAAAAATTGGATTGCCTACTTGACTTCATAGTATTGATAGAAAAGCACAATCCCGATATTTTTGCGCAGCGAGTAAGTCACCGGTTTCACTGAGTCACTACAAAATGGTTAATAAGCCTTGAAGTTCTACAAGCATGAACAAATTGAGATTCTGTTTCGCATAAAAATCGGGGTCTTGGTTTAGCGGCAACAGAAATTAATTGGGAAAATAAACTAACCAAGGAAGACAGTATCCTGATTGAGTTGCGTCTCAAAAAATTGATTGTAAAAATAAGACACATCGAGGTACGGAGTATCCCTATTTATTTGAGTCGCGAAAAATTCGGGATACGAATCGGAACCAAAGTTACTGATTTCTCTGCTCAGCCATTAAATCAAAATCCCGATTTTCTTGTGATTGGAACTTCGAATATCTTTGCATGTGTAGAACTTCTACACCTGATTCTTCATTCTTTAACGACACAATGGCACCGGTATCATGAGGTGCCAGCGGTTCAAGACAATTGAAGGTTTGTTTGTCGTTCAATGTAATGGAATAGCAATGAGTTATCAATCGAATGCAGGAGTTAGCAATCGAATTTTTTCGTGGCACTAAGAAATGGATGCTTTTCTTCTTTCACACGCTAAGCCAATTGCAAGAAAGTGGAGATCCCGATTTTCTTGCGATGCGATTATAAAATAATATTGTAGTTTTCTGATCGCTAACGATTTAGACAATTGCTGTTAATATAGTAGCAAGGAAATCGGCATCCCAATTTTCATGCGCTGTACGAAATGGAAAGATACTACGTTTTTTATGTCATAACGTTTAGAATTCTGCTTTTTTGATTCACAATTAAGTTAGGCGATGCAGAATAGACGGAATCCCGGTTTCCTTACTGCTCTACTAAAATCGGATGTTAAAATGATTCGGCGGTAAGAACATTTTTGTATTAATTTTGTCGCATTTTATCTCGCCTATTCTACCAGATTAATCGCGAAGACAAAGTTAGTCTGTTCAAAATTCTTGTATTTAATTATTGAATTTTCACAAGACAAATCGTACAGGCAAAACTGGTTTGTTGAATAGTCTCACATTTCCTCTCACAATTCATCTTGAATTTTCTGCGAGACCAATCACACAACGTATAAGTAATCTGCTGGAAAGTCTTGCATTTTATTTCGTATTTTTACATGGTACGCAAGTTGTGTCAAAAAAACTATGGATCGTACCACCTGGAGTGCGTAATCGGCGACCTTGCT
This sequence comes from Philotrypesis tridentata, assembly GCA_018906965.1. Taxonomy (NCBI): domain Eukaryota; kingdom Metazoa; phylum Arthropoda; class Insecta; order Hymenoptera; family Pteromalidae; genus Philotrypesis; species Philotrypesis tridentata. Next base: position 111,719 of record JACCIB010000525.1, read on the forward strand.
TAACTAGATGCCTTCCCGACAGCTGGTGCGCAAGTTCTGTTGAGAAAGTACGAAGCGCACCACTTGGAGTGCATAATCGGTGACCCTGTTTAACTAGACGCTTTCCCAGCACCTGGTGCGCAAGTTCTGTTGAAAAGCTATGTAGCGCACCACCTAGACTCCATAAGCGGGCTCTCTTCATACTTAGATGCCCCATTGATACGTAGTGCACGAGTTTAGTATAGGACGCGTTTCATCTAGCCTCCGCTTATAAGAATCGCTCAGCGCACTATGTTCTATTCTTCTTGTCGGTATAGGTTGTTGAATATTGTATAAATATTATACTCTTTGCTTGTTGTTCTACGAATTAATACTGGTCGCGCCATCTCTTGTATATATATGATTTTGTACATCGAGACAAGCGCGACTCCGAAAACGCGAATACGCGAGTATGTAAACACACATATATAGATACACACTATAGAGAAGAGCGCTCGCATATACTGTACTCGCGCTCATTCTCTCTCTCGCTTGTAAGTCTCGGAAGGAGACAGTCGTGTCCGACGACACATCACACATTGTAATAAAGTTACTTATTATTAAAAACAACCTCACTAATTTTCCACCACTCCAACATAGGTATACTTATGTACATACAAAGCGCGTTCTATATCTATATTTATTTGTTTATATTCGTAGCCGAACATTCTAACCTACTCAAAAACGGCTTATTTAATCAAGATTTTCTCAAAATCTAGCCATTTTCCAGAGTTGTGCCCAGCAAGTCTTTTGTTCAGGAGACTATATCAACTACAACTTATCAAAGTTGCAGCCGATTTGACCGGGACCTCATTTCCTATCATTTTGTGCGGGGTCCTTTGGTCTAATTTGGCTGATATATTGATATGAACATGTGTACGAGAAATACGTTAAGGATATGCTTGGTGATATACATATTGTACAAGAATTGAATTAATTTTGGCCTAAACTGGCTTATATATTCACATACACATGTGTACGAGTAATATGAAAAGGATACGAAAAGGATATACTTGGTAATATCCTTTTCGTCCTTTGGCATATTTTTCATATTACTCGTACACATGTGTATGTCAATATATTGTTATGACCAGCGCGATTCGAGATGTTCGAATCGCGCATAGCAACCGCTGCAACTTCGCGGTTGTTATTGTATTTGTTTATTAGTCTCGCGCTGACAGCTATTCGATTTGCATGTCTAAGCTTGAGTAATAAAATCGTTCTTGTCTATCTTTTCTATAAATAAGAGTGTCAATAATCATTATCCTAACCCGACCATAACAATATATAAGCCAATTTAGGCCACATTTAATTCAATTCCTGTATAATATGTATATCACCAAGCATATCCTTTCCGTATTACTCGTACATATCTGTATATCAATATATCAGCCAATTTAGGCCAAATTTAATTCGATTCCTTTATAATATGTATATCACTATGCGTATCCTATGCGTATCCTTTCCATATTTTCATATTACTCGTACACATGTGTATGTCAATATGTAAGCCAATTTAGGCCAAATTTAATTCAATTAATGTATAATATGTATATCACCAAACTTATCCTTTCCGTATTACTCGTACACATGTGTATATCAGTATATCAGCCAAATTAGACCAAATTTAATTCGATTCCTATGTAATATGTATATCACTATGCGTATCCTTTCCATATTACTTGTACATATGTGTACGAGAAATATGAAAAAGATACGCTTGGTGATATACATATTTAATTAAATTCCTATATAATTCTCTTTTTCACCAAGCGTATCTTTTTCATATTACTCGTACACATGTGTACATGTAATATGGAAAGGATACGCATAGTGATATACATATTATATAGGAATTGAATTAAATTTGGCCTAAATTAGCTGATATATTAATTTGTCACAGAAAAACAAAGGCTTCTGACATTCTGCGACAAAAACAAAAATTTTGTACTCAAACACGTGCACACACGCATACTCAAATACACACATACATTCAAACACATATACGCACATACGCGTACGCACGCACGTACGCACACGCATACGACAGTCATCTTATCTCAGGTACAACATATATATAGATATACACAGGGTACGAGTATTCTCTCTCTCCAACGACAGTGTTTATAGATATACGCAGGCTATGAATTTTCCCCCTCTCCAGTGGCATCGTTCTATTGATGGGACTTACTTCATGGTGTATACGTACATGTAAAAATTAAAGAATAATTTTACAACTCCACAAAGATTGGCATAGGAGGGGTTGTTAATGACACGTTAATGACACGTTAATGACATGTTACGTTATTATTTGAAATGTATTTTTAAAAGTGAGAGAGAAATTGTCTGTAGAAGTTTTTGAGCCTCATGTCTCAAAAAAAAGAATAAAACAGAGGATGAGATAATAGAAGCAAAAAAAATTAAACTTCAAAGAAAAAGAATGGCTAATCATAAGTTTTATGCAAGAAAAAAGGAAAAGTTAGAAAGACGTAGTCAACTTAGTGTTGCTTCTAATTTATGTATCTAAACGAAATAATTAATCATGATTGTTCTTATCACAGAAAAGACTTTCCTATTACATGTAATCTACACATTAATGAAATTGTTAATCTTGCGATCATATAATCATAAGAAAACCTGTCATGACAATCAAAGCGATATAAGGACTCCTGTAAAATTGCAGGATTTGAATGTCAATAATCAAAACCACTTGAATATTCCAGAAAACTATCCAGAAATGTTATTTTACAAAATAAAGATGATGTTCCAAATGAATTACAACAGCTTTTTAATTTAGAACATTGTCTATCTTCACGATTTTTCCAACATATTCGTTGGTTTACTAATTTCTTTTCCTTTGCATCTTTTAATGCTAATATTGTTAATTTCGGTAATAGACGCTCTGGGGTCAAGAACTAAAAAAACAAGATCTCGATTCACCTCAAGGGTTACAATTACGTTTTTCATTAAAGCCTGGAACTGACAATTAACGACGTTATCATTTTCAATGGACAAACGAAGTTGCGCTTGTTTGAAGATCTGCCATAGCTGACCTCAACATATCATTGTGAGAATTTTTTTTTCTTGAGTGAAATTTTAAATAATGTAAAAGCTGTGAATAATTGAATTATCAAAATACTTAAAGAGAGAATAAAAGAGAATACAGAGTAAAGAAAAAAAATTTTAGTTTTATTTTAATCGAATTTTTGAAAAATAATTAAAGAGTTAATACAAAATTTTTAGTGATATAAGAATTGTAGAGATCATAGGCAGTGTCACCGCGTGAACTGTGTCAGAGGAAAGTGGGTTCACTTCACTACTTTTCCGCAAAAAGAATCGAGAAATTAAAGAACAGAGAGACAAATTAATTTAAATAATATTTAAGATATTTATTGAGAGGAAATATTTTTCTTAAAGTTGTGCAATTGAATAATATAGAAATTGTTAATGGCTATTACCTTTCCTATAGACGAAAAAGAGCCTTATACGAGCTTGTTTAAAGTTGAATTATTGAGTAGAATAAAGATTTTAAAGCATTTCAAAGAATATGTTTTTAACTAAAATTTTCATAATTCAACTCAAGAAAGACAAGTATTTAAAAGAGCAGAGAATCGAGAAATTAAAGAACAGAGACAAATTAATTAATAGTATTAATTAATTTATAATATTTTAATGAATTTGTGAGAATGTTTTTTTCTTCAGTTAAATTTTAGATAATATTAAAGCTGTGAATAATTGAATGATCAAAATACTTAAAGAGAGAATAAAAGAGAAAACAGGGTAAAGAAAAAAATTTTAGTTTTATTTTAATCGAATTTTTGAAAAATAAATAAAGAGTTAATACAAAGTTTTTAGTGATATAAGAACTGTAGAGTGATTATTGTGTCGTCGAGCATATGCGCAGTGCTTCTATACTTGCAACGTCTGATACAATACAATTTCTTAAATTATCAGTTTTATTTAATAACCATCAATTTAATAAAAATATATTTAATATATTTAATTTGTACAAAATAATTATTTAAAGAATAATATTAATAAATTAATATACATTAACCTACTACACATAATACATTTAAAGTTCATATACCACAAAACCAACGCGCGCGTTTACGCGCGCAAATGATCCCCTAGTACTATATTAAGAGTGCTCCACCGCGCGATCGTCACGCCACACTGAACTACCAGACCGGAAATGAGAATAACTTTATTTTGTCCGACGAAATAAAAAGTTGTAAAACACTTTTAGTTTATGCAAACTATTGTAAATGAAAGCCTAGATGATCCTACAGGTGACGAAACTTTCATACTATTAATAATAATTTTTGAACATAGTGAAAAAAATAAAAGAAAATCAAGTTAAAATGTCGTCTGCTGTGTAGCTATATATGACATTTGAGAGCATCGAAGCACACACTAGAAAAAATACTTTTTCCTGAGCAATGCTAAGTGATAAACTGAACAAATGAAGTTTCGCCACCTGTAGTAATGTCTAAAGAATTGATTAAAAATTGTTTCAAATTTTTATGTGCTAAATAGAGCGAGTATTTCGTCGGACAAAATTGCATTGCTATTCAAAGCCCCATGCTGTATATATATGTCATCATTATCGATAAAACAGAGGATAATTAGTTCCCTTATTTGAAATAGATGGCGTATGAGTAGAAGAGCAGGGCCGTACATAATTATTAGGGCTTTTCTTGTAGCTCTATCCTAAATCCTACATATACAAATGATATTAGATTATTATTATATTATACAGTCCTACTCATCCTACTGTATGAGCAAAGCAGCTATGGATCAACTGACTGTGTAAAGTCAATCACAACTCACATAACTATAGCCTGGTCTGTAGGAGAATTTGTTTATGTTAGGTGTTTTATTGTGCTTTGTGCGGGAAATTTCGTTGGTTTTGTTGACACTTTTCAGATTATATAATTTATATATGAATGAACAAAAAAGAATATGTTTTGTTGGTGATTATAGTCATATTCGTTTACTTTTAAGTTTTTAAACTCTCAGTTATTAATAAACAGATGTTCACAATGATATTTTGGCATTAACAGCTACTAAAACGACAGCAGCAGTGAGCAGTTTGTTACAGCCTACTGGCTTACAATGCAAGGATTAGCACGAATATCTCAAATCGAGATCACCAGACATGCTAACCAAATTGTACAACAATCCTCCAATTCGCCTCGCAGTTTACAGAGAAATGCCATCGATTGCCTGTCACTATGTGATGAGGCTTTTGTTTCTAGAACAGCCTGTTCCACAAGCTTTTGTCGCATCCTGGTGTCCAAAATTACATGTAGATGACCATTTGCACGTGGTACAAGTTCTGAATGTATTGAAAAGAAGCCTTCTGAATACCTGATGGCTTGCCTGGTTGGATACTACGGAGGAATAGGAAAAATTTAAAAATAGTACTGCTGGGTGGAGGTGTACCTTGGACTATGTCTTATCAGCTTGACATGGACAGTAAACCCAGGGATGTGGCTTTTTTAGATTCATATGCAATTGAGAGATGGGAGTGCGTTTTCCATTATATGGTTGGCTCAGCAACAGCAACAAGAAGGTATCACTTTCGTATTTGATTTTTTTATTGATATTATTGCTGCACAGATTTCATTGAGAACAAATCTATTAACTTTCATGTGAAATTTAAATTTGTCTAATGATCTTTAATAGGTATATCAACTGATACTGTTAGAGTTTTATTACATGCCGGTCTTATGAAAAGAGATGAAGAAGATGGCAGTCCTGTTATAACACAAGCAGGCTTTCAATTTTTGTTATTAGATACTGCAGCTCAGGTAAAAATTCATCAACATAAATACAATGGTAATCTTTCAACAGATTTGCTAATTTGGTTGCTGCAGTATTGACAAGAGATTCTGTGCGAGCAGCCTTGAAAAGTAGTATCACTGCAGTTCAAATAATAGGATATTTGAATTAGCATGCTCATAACAAAATAGTTGAGGCTGGACTTCCAGCTGGACCCGATTTGTATTCACTATTCAGTGCAGGAGTTCTCTACAGTGGATTTTATTCTCAAATTGATTTTGAAGTTCTTAAAGGTTCTGCAGTATCTGTGGGTGTAATGATTTGGTAAAGTGAAAGGTACATTTTTAATCATTGAAAAACAATCTATATTTTGCTTACAGAACATAAAAATGAAAATTCTTTTTTTTCAGAAAACGAACTATTGTTGTTAGGAAAGCTGGTCACGATGACATCAAGAAATTCTGGAAGCGATATTCCAAAGGAGCCAATTGAATAGTTATTGAATTTAAACAAAATCGTTAATGTATTAAATGTTTATTTACTTGTAATTTAACTTATCGATAATCACGCAAGAATTCAACTGAAACTTTATAATATTATTTTGTATAAATATATGAAAAGACTGGTAATACAAAATGATTTTAGTAAAATAAACAATGTAATTTTGTAAATATTGTTTATATGGCCATTTATTACAAATTTTAATTTCTAGCTAGTATATCTTGTAAATATTATAACTTGATTTGCTATAAAATTTTACAATTTGTCAATGTACAATTTGTCAACTTTTTTGTTAAAAATTTTGGTAAATATTAATATTAAGAATATTCGTTTTTATCGTTAATTAAGTACGTCATAAGCTAAACGTGGTTGGATCCGTTTATCGTTCCATGGGAAATTTGGAGATTAATTTCAAATTTTAGGGTAAATAATTTTGCAATAGAACGCCATTTTAAAATATCGAGGTCGGACATGGATTTTTATATTACTTGTACTAAAAGTCATATTTGAGAGCTTATCAGATGAAAAAAAATTTTGTTTGCAAAAACTATATACATGAAAAATTGAAAAAAAATTTTTTGTTTAATAATTTAACAATGAAGAAAGTTAATTTTGCATTCGGCCATACATGAGTCTTACGCAAAATTCAATTCTGAACAACTTTTATCTCTATCTTTTTTTGCATAAAATGCGTTACAAAAAAGTTATTCGCGAAAAAATAAAAAAAGTGCTTTTTTGAAGTTTATTTTGCAATAATAACAATGTTGCCGATCAGGTCAGAAGTCGAGAATTTAGGGTTACTTTCAGTAGATTACTACTAACTTATTTTGACAATAAAACTAAACTTACATGAAAGTGGCCGATATCCCACTATTGACTTCCCCCCCCCCCCCCCGACTGCCGGACTATATGTGTTCAGTAGTACCAGATTACTGTAATACGGCCATCTGTCTGCTTTTATGTCTATAGCAAGCGCACTCTTTCATTCTGTTTCTCCATCCCATCTCTGCTCTCACATTTACGCTCACTATTATTCTTCCCTCTCTCCCTAATCTAAATGCTGTAAACCCGGGGCGCACATCACCGCAAACAGTATATTACAGCCCTGACATATCGATAAAACAGAGCTGTCTTGTATTTCCCGTAGTACCAATTTACTCCGCAAGACTTTTGGCGCTACTATCATTTCTGACTTCCGGTGTAAAGGTGGAGCACTCTTAATGTGTATTGTATCTGTGCAGTTTATATATGCAGACGAGCGGATCAGCTGGCTCCTACGATGTATTTACATTTTAATTTTAATTTTTTCTATGTACAATACACACGTAGTGTTAAAGAAAAGAAAAAGTATCTCATATATACATTAACACATGATGATACAATAAATTAATAGTGAAGTGATTTTATTTTCAAACGTATCAAGAGGCGAGGTTATGTTAAGACATCTCACAAACATAACTAAAAGGCTAGAATTAGATAAGTACTTAGTTTTACTTTTTTTCGTACATAATATAATGAAAGATTTTGTGAACTGATTCTTTGTTAAAATGTTCTCTATTATTTTTCAGGTTTTACTAGAAGGCATACAACTATCAGATTATAAACAATTTTCTTGGTATGTGAGAAGTTAGTGAAAGTGTTGTGTTTTTTTAAGAATCATTGAAAGTTTTATTATTATTCTATAAGTTCAGAAGACAAGTGGTTCCAGATGTAACGAGACTTTTCTTAATGGAAAAGCATGTTTTGCTTAGTTATAAAGAGAACTTATGATGGCATACAATTTTACAAGCGAAGAATTCTTGTGACATGACAAGCTAGTGAAATTTTCATTTTTTAGTATCGAAGAAAGTTTTTAGTGTTTGCAGTGCATGTTTTTCTATCTCTATTAAGAAGTTACGTAACTGTCATGTTATAAAGCAAAGGAATTCCTGTGAGAAGCTAGTGATGTGCAAAATATTTTTTTTGAGAGAGCAAGTACACTCAGATTTCAGATGTAACAAGACTTTTTCAGGTTTTACTGGAAGGAATACAACTATCAGATTATACAGAATTTTCTTGTTATGTGACAAGCTAGTGAAAGTGTTGTGTTTGCATCATTTATTTATCATTGAAAGTTTTTACAGATTTGCAGTGGATGTTTTCCTATTTATAATTATTCTCTAAGTTCAGAAGACAAGTGGTTTAGAATTTGTTCGCAATTTGGAGAGAGCAAGTACACTCAGATTCCAGATGTAACTAGTTTTTCTCAAGGGAAAAGCATTTTTTGTTTAGTATACGGTAACGAGAACTTATGAAGGCATACAACTATCAGATTTTACAAGGAAAGAATTCTTTTGACATGACAAGCTAGTGAAATTTTCATTTTTTAGTATCGACGAAAGTTTTTATAGTATTCAATATTGAACAGCTCAAATATGGTCTAGATGATATTCAGAGAGACCTACCTGAAAATTTAGACACTGAATTTATGATGTCAACCGTGTAAGTATTTATGTGAAAGTCATACAGGGGATACCACAACTTTACTGACACTATTTTTTACAAGTTTTCATAAAGTTTAAATTCATTACAGTTTTCTAAACGTTTACCGAATTAGGTGGGTTGCATTAAAAATGATAATACGTCAATCATAAAGAATCATAGGGATATTGGAAACTAACTTACATATACTTCTTTTTATTCTAAATATTATTTTCATTATTCTATAATATAGATTAAACAGTTGTGAAGGATACGATGTAAACTTGTATAAATATTAAAATTCTGCATGACAATAGTATACGTAACGTACAAATGCTTTCAAGAAAGCAGTTATAAGTTAATTAATTAGCAATAATTCTAGACGTACAGATTTCATTGATGTATATTTGCGAAACAAATCATTATGGAACTTAACATAAAATTTAGTGTCAATAAAGGAAAAAAAACGCGCTATTCTATTTACCTCAAGCAAGTGTACCTGAGTACACTTGCTCTCTCAAAATTGGGAGAAACTTCTAAAAAATCACTTGTCTTCTCAACTTGTGCAATAATTATAAATCTTGTAAAAATATTTTGCACATCACTAGCTTCTCACAGGAATTCCTTCGCTTTATAACATGACAGTTACGTAACTTCTTAATAGAGATAGAAAAACATGCACTGCAAACACTAAAAACTTTCTTCGATACTAAAAAATGAAAATTTCACTAGCTTGACATGTCACAAGAATTCTTCGCTTGTAAAATTGTATGCCATCATAAGTTCTCTTTATAACTAAGCAAAACATGCTTTTCCATTAAGAAAAGTCTCGTTACATCTGGAACCACTTGTCTTCTGAACTTATAGAATAATAATAAAACTTTCAATGATTCTTAAAAAAACACAACACTTTCACTAACTTCTCACATACCAAGAATATTGTTTATACACTACGTGTGTATTGTACATAGAAAAAATTAAAATTAAAATGTAAATACATCGTAGGAGCCAGCTGATCCGCTCGTCTGCATATATAAACTGCACAGATACAATACACATTAATATAGTACTACTATCGGTTTAAAAAAAGAGTGCACCTCAGTTTCCAAGCGAATAACTCGCTGAAAAAAAATCGCACAGAAAAAAGAAAAGCCATACGTGAAAGATAATTTATCTGCGCGTTGATTGGTACAAGTCGCGACTCGAAATAATAATTAGAGGCTTCACAGTAGCGAAAAGAAGAGAAAAAAATGCAAATTTTTTAGCACTTTTGAGATAGGTCAACTTTAGACCGCTGCCATTTGCTCAAAAATGAAGTGTCACTGTTCCAAAAAATCAGGCAGTTACTTGAAGTCTTTGACAACGGAATCGCTTTGGAATTTTGATGCTTATATCATTTAGATGCTTAATGTTAGACTCGATTTTGAAACGTTATAAACTTCCGCGTGAGAGCTGTCCAAACTTAAGAATTTTTTTTTGACGAGAAAAGCATGAAAAAAGTGTGAAAATCGCTATAAACGTCCAGATGTGCGTTATGACGAGTAGCCGGCGCGCGCCCGAGACAGTCCTCGGCAAAAGTAATATGCGTGGACATCGCACATGCGGTGGCCTAGCGGCCGAGCAGAGTGAGTGAGTGAGTGAGAAAGAGAGAGAGAGAGAGAGAGGGAGAAGAGAAAGTGTGGGTGAGAGAGAGAGAGAGAGAGAGAGAGAGAGAGAGAGAGAGCGAGAGATGAGCAATGCACCTTTTCTACAATATGAATTGTCGCGAGCTCGAGGTACGAAATTTTTATTAGTTTGTACTTTCGGCAGGCATATCTTTGACGCAGGTAATTCCTTTCGCCAGATTGCCGCAATCGTACGGGAGTTTCACTAGCCAATGTGCGAGATAGTTGCAATCCACACCCAAGACGGCAATCTCTTTTGGAAGAAAATCCCCGTTGCAGTCGTGAAAAGCCTGTATGTCTATTATGTAGTCTGTTTTCTCCATACTCGTAGACGAAAGAGGCAGAGCACGTGTCGCTTATAGAGTTCGGGAGCGACTAATGCACAGCATGCGGGCGCACACTCTCTTGCCTCCGCTCCCCCCCACACACATTCTCATCGTATCGTTTTTCGAAGGGTGTAAAACTTACGAGTTATAATCTATTACGACTTGGCGTGCGGCATCTATTTCTAAGACGTTGTCAAACTCTGCATATAGTATACAGTTTATAGTTGTAGTTAGCGGTTTATCGAAGCGAACTTCGACTCGTACGGATCCGCTTTTGACGAGATTCCAATGCCCAGCGTAATGAGCCGATAGATCGGGTGCGAGATCGAATGCAAAGAGACAGTAGCCGTTGGGATAATCGGCCCTTTCAATGTCATTACCTTCATTCATATAATGTATTCCAGTACCCGAGAACAAGGTATGATAGGCCTCGACAAACATTGGATTTTTCTTGACGAATTTCGGCTGTAACGGCTTGCTCGGTATTTGCGTACCGTCAACGTACAGAGATAGAAAATTGATTGAAAAATTTTGAAAGTTGAACGGATTTAACGTTCGTTCACCGTTGAAGGCTTTATTATCGACAAAGCCTAGAATCATTCTTTTAGGTAATTGCCCGAGAATCACATTTTCCAAAGAATCGCCGATTATGCCGCTGTGCATAGTAAAAGGTTTTACTTCTACACGCGTGATGGGGTATTTTGCCGTCACTGACGACAGTGCCGTGTGCTATTAAAACAGCGGGTGATACTTTTACACGTCGAACGAGGAGAGTGGCTTCCGAAATGTTTACGCTGTATTCTGTTGCCGATGCGTTCATGAGACAGAACGCGGGTTTCGAGCGCACAAGTCTCAATCGCACTTCGACACCGTTTACGAGAAAACGATCTTGATTCATAATATCGCAGTGGAGATGTCCTAGAAGATCGTATTGCTTGCCTTCCGACAGACATGCCTGCCTAGCCACGAGCCCTGCATTCTTAGGGTCAGTAGCGCCGGGCTGCTCGTCCATATGGCCTGCAGTGTCAGAGGACCACATGGCTGTAGATAGATGAGAATGCTTTGCCGCGGGGCCGTAATTCAAAAGAGTTTCGAGATACGCACGGTACGGGTATGCATTATTGGGTGGTGAGACGAGTTTTTGATTCAAGTAAACGTCAACTTGGTTGAATATCGAGTGTAGAAAGTTGTTGACGGGGGCTATTTGTTTGTCGGTGCTCGCCGTTAAAGGGGTTATCTGGACATTCACTTTTATCATTGTGTGGGCGAGATCTAAATAATCCTCGTTTTGAGAATTTATGCAAAACTCTATCGGAATCTCGTCGCTCAACAACGAAACGGGTTTGTAAGATACCCATCTGCTCGATTCTATGGCCGTTTGCGTGGGGGGTAGGGAAAACAGATCGAGCTCAGTCTTGAGGCACGCCTCCGAATGGCTATGTAAAAACGACATTGTCACAGTTATCACTCAATTATCCAAAAATATCACGCGTTTTAGTTTTTCTTGCCTTCCTCCTCCTCTTTTGACTATTTTTCTTTGCTTTCTTACTCTTGCGTTTTCGAGTCAATCGCTTCAACGGTTTTATGCGCCGCTTTGTTACACGTTTCTTGATTTTTCTTTTTTGTCCCGATGTATTACGCTTCTTGCGACGCGGTGAAACGATGCGCCGCGGGGCGAGAGCGAATGGAGACTGAGGAAAACGCGTCGCGCGCAGACGTTTATACCCCGATCCTTGCATCATTTTTGATAATTTTTCAGTAGCTTTCCTCTTTAGGTTATCTCCAGACTCACTAGCGCGTTTTCGAAGCGAATCTTTGAACGATATGTTTTCACCCATATCCTCGAGAACGTTAACGCCGGTGCGTAAAGCCTCTTTACTGATGGCTCGAGCTCCCTTGGCGAGGAATGGTAATGCACTTCGAAATATTCCAGAAAACCACGAGCCTAGGCCATGGCCTCGCATGCGCGGCGAGCCAACGTATACGTGATTGATGCCGCGGCCTCCGTAGCCCGACTGATCGTAAACTGTGTAAAAACTCATTTTTTTTTAAATCACTCAGACCGTTGCTTTTTTAAAGTGTAGCGTAATAGTCAACGTCCCAAACTCGAATGCTATCGGTTTGCCGAGGTTGTCCCTTATATCTATGTCGACCGTTTGAAATCTGTTTACGAGTACAGGAACGTAATGTACAGGGTCGAAACTTTTCACCATAGTACTACCGAATTGAAATCTTTTCGCCTCCACATTGACTATGCGCAGAAGCGGTGCAAAAGTGTCGCCAACTATGCAGGGTTCGCATATATTGCTATACACAAACATTTGATCCGGAACTGTTCTGGAAAAACTCGCAAGCTGTGTACCTACGAAACGTATTTGATAATTGTCAATCTGCTCGCTCATATCTGTGGGTTCTATACCAAGCTCGAATCCGAGTACGCGCTGTACGGGGAGAGATAGTTCGGGTGTTTTACACATTTTCGTATGCCCATCTTTTGTGAGTAATCCGACAGACACATAGCCACCTCTTTCGTTGTTGAATAATTTCATGCAAAGTTTATCTTTGCTCGTCAATACGAGAGTCTCGTTTATTGTGTCGACAAGACTTCGTATGTTGGGATAGGTGCCGTGCTGAAAGTATCGAGGCTCCTCCTTCTCGCTCGTCTTGAGAGAGCACTCTTCGTGCCGCAGATGCAGCGTTGTGCATGGAATGTGTATTTCCGATATGCCTACGACCCACCGCCCGTAGAGTTCGATCTCTTTGGGTAGGCGAGTCGAGAAGCACGTAGTCGTATTATTTGGAAAATACTTTGCACTTTGTGAAATTTGTCTGATACATTTTTTTAAATATTTTTCAAGTCTGCAGCTGGTATCCACGAGTTGAATTTATCCGGATATCCAACCCAACTTACGAAATATTGTTTATTTTTGCCACGTCCTTTCGAACGCAAAATTTTGTCAATTTTATACTCGCGCTCCTCGACACGCGATTTATGTACAGCAGATAATTCTTCCGGATAGAAAAAACCCTCTATATCCTCGCCTTGTAGATCGACGAGTTTGTAGATAAATAAACCTTGCCGCCTCAAAACTTTTGTAATTTTAAACACTTCTTCGCTCCAAGATTTTTCGGCACCTTTCTCGAAAATATTTTTTTCTCGACTTATACGCACGTGTGCACCTACTTTATATTTTGATTTTTTTCGACGAGGCTGGTTTCGGAGCGCGCGTGCAACTAAATTGTCTCGGGCTTTGTGTGCGTTATATAAAGTCACACTCGCCGGTTCCATTTTAATCGTAGAATGCAGAGTATTGTTGTAACCTTCAACCAGTAGTTGTAAAACGTCAATATATCGCTTTGTATTTTTTTACGTAAAATATCTGTACATGCGCTCCTTCAGAGTTCTGTTGAAACGCTCGACAACCGCGGCTTTTACATCGGGGTTGCTTACAGTTCGAAAATGTATGTCGTTGTCTTTGAGAAATTTTTGAAACGTTTTCCCGACAAATTCTTTTCCACGATCTGTTTGCAGCGTGTGTGGCGCTCGATGACGATCGTTTTTGAGAATTTTTCTGAATGCGTTTGTGACTTCGAGCGCAGTTTTGTCGCGAAGGGGCTGAGCCCACACAAATTTAGACAAAACATCTATTACAACGAGTATGTAGCCTATTCCGTCGTTGTGATTTTTTATAGAGGTAAGCTGCATGAGATCGGCCTCCCAAACTTGGTCTATATCTTCCACATTGTACAATAACCGCGGAAATTTTCGTCGTATAGTTTTGTGTAGAGTGTAAGCGTCGTGTTTCGTAAACCACTTTTTAATTTTATCGGGGGAAATTTTATTTTTATTTTTACGAATCAAATTTCTTGCACCAGAAAATGCTGTTGCTTTCTTCGGGTCAAAATATTGTTTTTTCAAACGTTTGTTCACGGACTTTTTAACCATCGTTTTTTAGGTGTAGAAGTGGAAGGCACTTTTTCACGGCGGTTTCTAAGCGTAACCTTTGAATTCATAAGACGATCAAAATCACTTTCGTTGAAACGTTTTTTCGGTGTCTTGAAATCGTCCCTCGCCTCGTCGTCGTCTTCGTCGTCGATGCTGAATTCGCTCCAGTCTCTGCTCGACGACTCGGCGCCACTGATACTCTACAAATCAGGGTTTCCTACAAATTCTTTTGGCACGTTGATATCGCGAAGTAATTTAGCAAACTCTTTTCTACCGATGGCTTTGATTTTTTTCCGCGAGCGCGCAGCCTCGTTCATCAAGTCGATAATGTTTGAATTTTTAATGGTCTCGCCGTCGATAGTTACGACACCAGTGGCACTCCAGGTTATGCGATCGCAGCGGGCCTTGAGGTGGTTCAACAACAACTGCGTGATTCTCTTGTAAACCGTCGGAACGCTTTGAATAATCAACTCGTCCGATAATGCCTCCGAGTCTGCAGCTTCCACAGCCCGAGTGACGTTGCGTTTTTCTTCTACAAAGAATAAATATCGTCGTAAAACACTCAAATAATCTTTTAAACGTTCTTGCTCGTTTGGGTACGTTCTCGAATCGAGAATTTTTCTCATTTCATTGTCCAAACGTGTGAGATGATTTCCTGCAGTCTGGGTAGACCCAAACGCAACGGGGGTGCTGCTACAGGGTCCGATGTAGGAGCCGCTGCCGCTACCGTCACAGTATGGGGTGTGCTGGCCTATCTCTGTATTCTGTCGAGCTGCTCCTTTGGTATTAATACCATTTTCTTTATACTCGACATTATAAATAATTTTAACGGAACATTGACAGTACACCCTCTAGTATCGGTGATAATAAGAATGAAAGAAAACTGCCACCTTTTTGCACAATGACGCGTTTTTTACTTTTCCACGAGTTTTTATTTTTTGCTTTAGAGGCAAGTTTTCGTAAAATGTTTTTGTGTTTTTTCAGTTTACTTTTTTGATGATTTTTCAACGACACTGTACCGTGCAAAACGTTTAACGCACACTCGCAAATGTATTTAATTAATTTTTTGTCGGCGACTTTTAAAAGAGCTATACGTTGATTTTTATCCGAATGTCTGAGAGCGTCCAAAAGTGCGATATATTTTTTTTCAAACGGTGGTTTACTATTATCCGAGCCTTCTGTAGACGACGATGTGCGCCTCGGCATGGTTGTTTCAGGACTGAAGAATACCGCCCCGCGTTTGGCTATTTTACATTAAATAGATTGTTCGAGAGAGCTAGTCGTATACTTTGGTAAGTAAATAATTTGGTGCTCGTCGTCTGGGAAAATGGCCGTTCTGAAGCGAAACTCATCCGGCGTGCTCTGTTTGCAGTCAATCATCAAGTAGCCAAAAGGTTTCGTAGTTGCATCTTGATACGCCTCTTTTAAAAACTTTGGGTCTTCGGGGTAGACTTGGCGAGCCAGATGTTGGATCTGTGCGCGGTCTCGAGGATTTTTAAACAGTACAATGTACGAGGCGTTGAGACTTATATCTCGAGCATGCGTTCCCTTGTGAAACAGATTCTGTGTTATAAAAAATACCGATATTCCCTTGTGATGCGAGCCTTTCGTAAAGAGATCAACGATAACGTGATTCGAAGCTTCGCGCATCAAGTCGTCGATTATCAATAACTTTTTCAGATGCGGATCGTTTGAATAGTCCTCGGGATTTGGTAGGCCTTGGCGAAACTCTAAAGTTAAACACTGTTATGCGGTCTTGCACCTTCATATCATCGCTTTTCTGTATCACATAGTCATTGACAACGCGAATAGCGTTATTGTCCGCATCGTCTGAAAAATAGTAAAAGTAAAATACTCTTTTTTTATATAAATTTATTTCAGTAAAAATATATTTAATACAAACATACAATTTTTACATTAAAAATAATTATACATAAAATTTATTTATTTTTTTTATAACCAAAAGGATAAGAACGCTTCGCAGATTTGAACCATCTCTTTCGCAAAACAATCGAACATTTTTTCTCTTCATTTACAGATACAATTTCATGAAGCGCCGTTCGTCGCAACACATTGCTTTTTACTATCAATTGGTTGTTTACATTATTAAAATTTTTTGCATTATAATTTTCGACCATTTGTACAACAGTATTAAAATTAATGATTTCGTTTGTCAGATAGTTTTGTCTGAAACCCTTAATTTTACACACATCGTGAACCGAACCATCGGCTTTACGTACACGATACGCGTAAAATTTTGGGCCTCCCGAGACAAAACATTCGATATAAGCTCCCGGGCCATAGTCTTCCAATTCGTTCGTAAGCTGACCAAGATACGGCCCGGTCGGAGGCTCGTACGACCCATCGCATTTAGTCGTATATATGATAGAATCGGTGTCGTAATACAATACACGCGTTCCTAACTTGTATAGATACGTGTACAATGTTAATCGCGCCTGCGCTGTAGTATACGCAGCAACGACTACGCTCGTGCATGGTGAGTTTGACTCCACCTCATCGATGTATTTCCAATTTACATAAAAAGCATTCTCACTCGCCCATTCGAGTGCCTCGACAACAATGTCGGGGTCGGTAATAAATTTTGACAGTTCTTCACGCCCCCGAACTATACTAGTCTGAGACAGATTGCCTCTCTGACCGAATTTACCCCAAAGCGTATTTAAACATAATTTTGCAACAGCGCGTAGCCACGAATTTTTCTCTATTTTATTCAAATCTAATTTAATGCCCTCCTCGCGCTCGTAGTCGTCAACGTACTGTCTTTTGTCCGCATCGGTCACGACGTTCGCGGGGAAGCCCGAGCTCTCTTGTTTAATTTTTAAAAACGTATTTATATAACCGGTAAATAAACCGTCAGTGCCTGTATCGCAGTTATACTGCCATATAACGCTTATATTCTTTAATACATAGCCATGTTCCAGCGCCTTTCTTATCTCAAGAGCGACCCACGTACCGCTCAAAATTCTATCCTTTTCGTTTTCGTGGCAACACTCGCCTTATCTCGACTCTACGCAGCACGAGTGACAGAGGGGGAAGAGCAGACGGTTGTGCATGCGGTACGGCTACAGCGGGTGGTATAGGTCCCGCGGCGTTCGACGTTTCGACTAAACGTTTCGAAATTTTCACCGGTGAGCTCGCGGCACATACTACCGATATATACTTTTAGATGACCGACAGGATATACACCCGTCTTACAGATGTACGGGTACAGAGAGCAAACGTCGACATATCGGATTTTCTCACCGGGATCTACTTTGTAAAGAGTCACGACGTTACCAGTCCGACCGCCGTAAAAAGCCGCCCGAGGATTCAACGAAACATTCTTTTGCGCGAGAGGGTGTCGTTTAATTAGTTTTTTAAAATCTGGATTAACTACAATTGATTTTTCAAATTCACACTCCCACATCTCGATAAGTGTGTATCCATATGATTTTATGCGGCGCGACATTATGACTGTGTTTTCGTATCGCTGCTCAAATGTTGTTTATCAACGAGAGCTCGCGTACGCTCATTTTTAAAACACATTTTTAAATTTTGGGCAACCATGCCAGTAGCCC
>JACCIB010000526.1:0-129737 GCA_018906965.1 Philotrypesis tridentata
ATTTCACTCATTTCTGCATCCAATCTGCTAGTCACGGACCCCGGTGTTTGTACAGATTTTAGCATCTGATTTAACTGTTGTTCTCGTTGTCGTTCGCAAGCCGTTAGCCGTCCAAAGATTCTTGTGGTAATAGAACCATTTTTCGAGCATGTTCCATTTTATCTGCTGATTAGAGCCGATAAAACTGTTCCAATAATAGGCGCAAGTAATGCAGGTAAAAATCCACCACGCTGTACAATAATTTTTTTCTTCTTCGATAAACTCACAGAACGTTCTGCTAATCGTCGAAGAGTATTTACGTGTTTACGCAGATTCGCTTTATGCTTCTTTTGAAGAGGTATGTTTCCAACAAGTACATTTAACGCACATTCACAGATACGTCTAACTATTTTATTATCTAATCTTTGTATAAGAGCATTCCTTTGATTAGTATTAAGATGATAGATAGCCTCAAGAATCACAGCTTCTTTCCGCCGAAACGGTGAGTGATTATGAGGAGCCATTAGAGAGAAACAACCGGTGTTAGGTTGGAAGATTGATCGCTCTTACTCTTTTTTTTAGGTACATACACGTACTGATGTTCGTCACTTGGAAAAACACAACTTCGAAATCGACAATTTTCGACTGTATCTTGTTTCAAATCTAGTAAGAGATAACCGTAAGCTTTTGAAGTTGCATCCCAATAAGCCTCTTGTAAAAACTTTGGATTATCTGGATATATTTGTCGTGAAATATGTAAAATTTGCGATCTATCGCGTAAATTTCTAAAAATTACTATATACTGGGCATTCAACGATATATCACGTTGGCCTTTACCTTGGTGAAATATATTCTGACTGATGTAGAATACCGAAAGTAAGTGATGGTGAGAACCTTTTGAGAAAATATCAATAATTGCTCCTCCAGACGATGTTTCACGCATTAAATCATCAATTATTATTAGTTTAGGCCTTGGATCGTTAGCGTAATCTGAACTTTCTGGTAACCCTTCACGAAATTCAATGTTTCTACCTTTAAAAGTCTTGTAACTCGATTGCCACTCTGCGTAGTAAACAATAATACGTTTGATTTCTGTTTCACACAGCTGATCAACGTATTTTATGAATTTTTTTACAAATTCTGTTTTACCGCAACCTGTTGGACCACACCAAATCGAAGTGAACGGATGTTTCCAACGCATAGACATTGCAAATACTAACGAACTCTTCGCCAATTACAGTGAATACAAGCCTTTTGTAGCATTATCAGAATAAGAATGGAGGGGGAAGGTTTCTCCTAAATAGACTACTCGTTCAGAATAGTGATGACTGATCCAGCATTACTAAGTTAGGAAAAGAAAACACGTATAATTGTAGTGATCTTCTGACGGCAAACACAGCATTTTTTCATTCTTGGTCCACATTTCATACAAGTAAGTATATGCCCGCATGGTAAAAATACCATTTCGAGTTTTTCATGATAGCATATTTTACAAAGATGTTCATCACCGCTGGTTTTTTTCTTTTTCGTTTGTCACTACGTGTTTGTTTTCATTTGTTTGATTGGGAAAT
This sequence comes from Philotrypesis tridentata, assembly GCA_018906965.1. Classification (NCBI taxonomy): domain Eukaryota; kingdom Metazoa; phylum Arthropoda; class Insecta; order Hymenoptera; family Pteromalidae; genus Philotrypesis; species Philotrypesis tridentata. The sequence goes on from JACCIB010000526.1 coordinate 1,551, forward strand.
TTTCATTAAGGGGACCCAACAGGTTTAAAATCTGAAACATAAAATTATAAAAAATTAGTATAAAATTAAATAATATGTTAGACAAACTTTTCATACTTATAGTATGTTCACTTACCTTCAATTTAAGCACTTGAAATCCAAGTTTGGACCTACCTATCCGGAGTGGCACTCCGCAGACTGATTTCCACTGTGCGTAAGATTCCAGGTGACCATATCCTTCGATTGAACTCAAATTTTGTGAGTATGTTCTATGTAAGTGTAGCTTTCGTATGAACAGAGGGATTTTGATTTGAATACTTAGAAAAATTTTAATTAAAAAAAAGTTAATTTTTTTATTTTTAATATTTTTTTTGGCACATTTTTATTTAACAAATTTGAAGCTTTTAAATCAAAATCCCTCTGTTCATACGAAAACTATACTTACATTGAGCATACTCAAAAAATTTCAGCTCAATCGAAACATATGGTCACCTGGAATCCTACGCAGAGTGAGCTGAAATTATGAAAAACCAAAGTTGGAGAAAATTGACTTTAAACTTCATTGATGCATATTGTAATATAAGTTAATTTATTGCTTACCAAATATCTTGGAACTATTTTTCCATCGATCCTTGGTGGTAGATCACCAATTTCAGGATTTATATGGTATACTGAATGTATATGGTATGTGAATTTTAACATTAGATTAATTTATTGTATTTAATACTAAAAAATGCATGTTTATTCTTACCTAATTATTTTGTTGAAGTCTCAAACTTGATTTGATGGAAGAAAAATAGAATTCCAACTTAGCGTCATATCCACTGAAAAAAATGAAGTAAATTAATATTTCAAAAACCATAAAAATCAGCTAAAACAATATAGAGAAGAATACTCATCTTTTTTCGTAGTCCATGCCAAGCCTTTGCTTTTCACTCCTTAATGGCAAATCCTTATAGCGATAAAAATGCTTTTTTCCTCCACGAGCCATCACCAGAAATATTTAGTCCAAGAGCACCAAGAGCACGAAATGCAACTACAGCCCTTCGGTTCACTTCCCATGCACGATTACTTTCACCCACTTTTTTGCTAGAATTGATGCTGGAGACTTCTCTGCATCGAACACATGTCTCTTCAATTTTAAATCCTAATCCAAACATTGTTGATTCAGAAAACTGCACTTCACTATGACACTGTTTGCAACACAACACATTTTAGAGTTCAGGAAATAGAATATTGATGTCAATAATTCTATTCTTGACTCCGGAGAGGCCTTCTGCTGCTGGAGTTTCAAGTTTTCTTGAAGATGTCGAAGGTCTTGGTTGTGCAGTTGAGTCTACTGCGTCACTGGGTCTAGTTCCTGTAAATGTTCTTGGTCACCTTTTACTTCTTCCACAGGACTATTTAAATTTCCTATCTAAATGAGTGTTAGGCAATCTGCCCTTGTTATCACTCATTGATATAACTAACTAATCTAAACTAAAAGCTAAACTAACTAAAATTTCTTACAACTACTCCAACCTTTTCACTTTAAAAAATTAAAATATAAATAACTTTAGAAGAAAAAAAGGTAAATAAACACTACTAAAAAAATGGTAAATAAACAAATAACTAAATTTAACTATGTTTGCACTGTGCAAAACATCTCACATTCAAGAACTTTCAAATATTAGAAAACTGGTAAAACAGATTTGAAAGCACACTGATTCTAACCTTTATGTACTTTAAAAATATTTTCGTCACAGCGATCGTCACGTTTTGGTTACAGAATCGCCGCCTAGACTGTTGCGAAGAGCGCGCGTATTTGAATTTCACCTAATGACTATATAGTTTCATGAAACACAGAATGAAAAAAAAATCATCATTTATTGTTATAAAATAATTTACGAAATACGTATGTATGTTTAAGAGCGTATGTGTGTATGCGAGCGATATATATATATACATACATATATACACACACACACACACATACACATGCGCGCGAACATACACACATTCGCGCATAAATACATTCATACGCAAGGAAAAAGTTAAACATTCCTGTAATACGATATATGTATATATATATTAGACTGCCCAGTTTTGCCACCAATTTTGAAAGTTACATTTAAGATCAGACTAAGCATTGGAGAGGCTCAGAACTAGTACAACGGATTTTGAATTTTTCAAATCGAATAATATTTAATAGCTCCCACGCGATTGCAAAGATCTGTAACCTAGTGTAGAAACATATCTGAAGAAGGTAATGTCAGTGGAACCAAACAATAAGCATCATTATCCTGGTCATAAATACTTCTTAGATTTTATGGTAGGGTCCGGCTTTTCGGGACCTCGGAAACGAGACATAGGACAACCCGTGAGTGCGAGTGAGAAGCCTAGGAAAATGTATAAGTGCGACCAAAAAAATGAAACTTTTCGATATATTGAATAAATAATTTTAATTACGCAAATTTGCGAGAAACCAGTCAAAATATTTATTTAGTATTTTGCTTATAATTTTGCGGGAAAATCGGCTGTGATTTTCTCGCCATAGTGTGTGCTGACGTTGTTCAACTTTGTTATCATGTATCGATGGTCAACGACAAGCTCGGTTACTTTCTTTGATGGAAGGAAGGTTCCACTAGCAATCTTATTAAGAGTTTTTAGATCCATCTATAAAGATATATTTTGCTAGATTAATAATTTATACATTACTGTGATAATAATAAATTAATAATAGATATACATACTTTTGATTAAGAAAATTTGCGGTGTCTGCTAGAGTTCTACAAGTCTTTCCAAAACGGTATTTGGAACAAGATGGTATTGCTTGAATATGTGCTCCTACTTATATACAGCTCCCCCCATCGTCATCTTCATGGTTTATTAGTGCTGAGCTTGTTAAAAAGATTGCTAGTTGAAGGGTCTGAACTCGCTGCGAATAAGAACATTGCTGATATTTTTCTTGATTCATCATTGGACGGTTTAATATTAACGTGGAGTTAACTCTTGGCCAATCAAACGAACTACTGTTGTTTTCTTTACTCATCGTTGGGCTGCTTTATGTAGAGGTGGGGAGTGCTTCTACTGGTTGGCCAATCCAATGAATCGCTGTTTGTTAATATTTTTTTTATTCGTCATTAAGTGGAATTATGTACCCGTACGGGTAACTCTTGTCCAATCCGATGAATCGTCGTTTACTATATACTGGTTTACACATTTTCGACTCCTGCTGAGTAATGACATCATGGAATGCAGTTCGACGAATAGCAGTATTTGATAACATAATTTCACTCTGCTGTGAAATGATCAATTGTCGAATCGAATCAAAATTTATTTCTTGGCTATTAGCAAAATTTAAACGTATACCCTTAATTTTGCATACAAAATCTGTTTTATATTTGCATATAAAATTTAGGACCTCCTGATATAAATGTAGATATGAAACTACCTATGTCTTTATCAGCTAATTTATCGGTGAGATCACCCAATCCTGTACCTATCGGTAAATCGTAATCTTGATCATTTCTGGTGATGTAGAAAACTGAATCTGTATCATAATAAAGTGCACGAGGTCCTAATAGATGTAAATATTTAAAAAGTTTAAGCCGTGCCTGTGCTGTAGTAAAAGCTGCTATCACAACATTCGTTGTTGGTGATCCCGTCGTGAGAGTTTCTACTGTGTAAAACCAATTGACGTAAAGAGTGTCGTCATTAACAGGTAAAATACCATTAACAGTTATTTCTGCTCTTGTTAATAATTCTATGTGTTAATAATTCTATCAATCTTTCAGGTGTTTTTACTACTTCTGTCTTCGTCATATTTTCACACTGTCCAATTTTACCCCATAATGAATTTAAGCACAGTTTGGCAACGGAGCGTAAACCAGCATTGTAGCTTATATTATTATTTTCCAGAGTAATACCTTCAGTGTCTCTCATTTGTGTTATATAGTGCTGTTTCTCTTCTTCTGTACGACAGTTAGGAGGAAATCCTGATGCTTTTGCTTTTCGTTCATAGAATGCATCTATATATTTGCTGAATAAGCCTCCTTCGCGAGTAGTACGATCGTATTGCATCATTTCATATTGCCACATCTCATATACTTCTTGAACAATATAACCCATTTTCACAGCTTCTTTGACCTCTTCGGTAACCCATGTACCGTGTAAAATACGATCGTTTATTTCATCATGCGCACAGTTATGCTGTATCATTTCTTCGCGACATGTTCGACAAAGCGGAAATATCAATTTATTGTGCATTTTTACAGGCAGAACAGGATGATACATATTTCGTGGTGGTAGAATTGCACAAGAAATTAAACCGTTTACTTGAAATATGTCATTGTTTGTGTCTATTATTTGGCTACATTCTTCTTGACCTACATATATCTTCGGATGCCCAATAGGATATTTGGAATACTTGCATATGTATGGGTATAATGAACACACATCCACATATTTAATTTTTTCTCCTTCTTGACAGTCTATCAATTTTATAGTATTACCTGTTCTACCGCCAAAAAAGGCATCTCTCGGATCCAAAGGTTTTCATTTCACATTTTGCTCATTTTTATTCACAAATTTTGCTCATTTTCATCAACCTCCTTGTTAAAATCACATTCCCATTTTTCAATCAGTCTGTATCCACTGGTTCTTATTTTGTTTGATATGACTAGTGTTCTTTCGTATCTGTCATCCATTGTTTCATCGTTCGATAACACCAAGTCTCTGTTTATTTTGTAGCAACGTGGACAACCGTGCCAAAAACAACCATGAAATTGTAACACTGTACCTTTATTTTGGTTGTCATCTTGTGTTTCACAAAAGCCGTCTACGAGGATACCTTCAACTAATCTTCTCTCTCGACCGTGCCCAGCGTGTTCTATATAACAATTCAAAACACGTTGCTCCATCCAATACAATCATGCTATAGCCTTGCAAGATTGATTATTCGTTCTTCTATAACCGCGAGGTGGTATTATACCAATTTGATTCATGTTTAAAAAGTTTTTGCGAAAAACGCGCATACATGTTGATGTGATGGTTGTACACTCCGAAAATAGATCAACATTAAACTCCATAAAATTTTTTCGAAAAGCTACACAAGCTAGTCTTAAAATTGCAACATCTTGTTTACAATATTTTACAATTTCACTTTGAAAGTCAAAAATATAGTTGTTTGAAGTTTGTTCATTATACTACTCGAGGAATTTGCTTCTTTGATGTACACCCATTGTACCAGGTGTATACATTTCTACTGGAGGCATTTGCCCAACGTAGTTCTGATTTTCAGGTGTGTTAAATAGATGTGGAAAGAATCCCTTTTCAAACTCTGATAAACCATATGCCTTTGGTAAACTGTTTAATGGCATATGAAAGTAATTTAGACTATCAATGAATTTAACATGTAAAATTTCTATTAGGATGATTTTTGAACCATTCATTATAACAGAAGGTGATGAGCGATTATTTTCATATCGTTCGACAAGATATTTAAATATAAATTGTGCATCAAAACCTTGAGAATTATGGGCAATACATATAACTTTTACAAACTGGTTTCTTGGTTGCAATGCAAAATCCAACAAATTTTTTACAGGATTTTCTGTAAAAATATGTTCACGCACACCACAGAATAGACATGTAGTTGAAATATCGTCATTTTCTATACAACGGGTGCACACTTGTTGTACAACACATAAATTTGGTACATGAAGTTTCTTTTCTGCATCTCCCGGAATTATTGATGATTGCTGTGTTTCAAAATCATAGAATAGATATAGCAAATCATCTGATTTTCGCTTATTCTTTAATGGAAACATATGACATAAATGATTAATAGGTAAACGTTTTTTACACGTTTTACAAAAAGGTTCACCACATATGTGCCTTTCTTCGTTGCGTTTTTTTATGCGTACCGTTTTATAGGAATATTGACAAAATTTGATTTTTTCACATGTACTAGATGTTCGATTAAATGAACCTATTAATAAATGGTGGTTATAGCATTCGTCCCCAAAAAATGTTCTAAGACAATGGTTACATTGTTTGAAGTTTTCAGATATTGCACACATTGGTACTCTCATACATTTGTAGCACTTATTTGAGCATCTATGGTCTTCCATACGAATGTAACTCATGTTACAAGGTATACAATAGCCACGGCTTCCTGTTGCACCTATTAAATTTAAAATCGGCTGATAGTGATGTGAATCTTCATAATACATAATGTTTAGAGTGTAATCAATTCTACCATGTGTTTCTAAAACAAATCTTGTACCATCGTAACATGGTGGACTTCCACGTCCGAAAGTTCTAAAAAGGTATACAACAATAGCAGCACCTTTTTCGGCAAAAAATATTTGAAATCGATGAATTTCTTCAAGACCACAACCTTCCGGAGGTATTTGAATATCTGCTAAATCTCTTAATTGTTCAGCTGCATTTTTTGAGCTCTTGCATTTGTTCGTCGAATGGATACATAACGATTATGTAACTGCCCCGTACGTATTTGTCCTCTTAGAGCATAAGCATAAGCTACAGCCAAACTACGTGGTAAACACAAATTATCATCGTTTCGGATTTGGGCTATTGAGTTTTTGTTTACAGCTTCCTCGGTTAATTTTACACGACCGGCTGCTGATACATTTTTTACAATTGCACAATTTATAGATAAATCATCGTCTTTTATGTCAAAGTCGTTCATGCTTTGTACTGCGTTATGCAATAATTGCCAAAGATCATCTGATTTGAAATTTTGAGCTAGCCGAAAGGAAAGCCATAGAGGACCGTGATTAAATCTTGTGGAATTTATGGTCACACCAACATAGTCAGTAGGGTCACTTTGATCACACAGTTGGCGATGTAGATCACAAATACATCCTTCTAACCAATAATAAACATCAGCGTCTGGAAGTGGTGTGGCCAATACTCCTCTAATTTTACGTCCTCTATAGCCAAAGCGTCGATAATGTCGATGGATAATAAATTGCGGTTGTGGTCCTTCACCATTCTGCAAAGGTATATCTGTAATATTTATACACCTTTAAGATGTAAAAATACTAAATAAAAATTAATATGTATTTACCGCTGTCACTGCAGATATCGCAGCTACTACTGCAGCTACTACTGCTGCTACTACTACTGCTGCTACTACTGCTACTACTGTTGCTACTGTTATTGTTGGTTATAGCTACATGCTCCGATGATGTTGATGGTTGAGATTCAATATTTTCTTGGTATTTGCAAAGTTTGATAAATATGTCTCCTTCTTCATCATCTAGCATTTCATTAATAACTAAAACATGGAGAAAAAGAATTGATTGAGCATAATTTTTCATATTAAGTCGGTGTAGTTTTAGTATTTCAAAAAAAATTTTTTCAAAAAAAATTTTTCCAAAAAAAATTTTCAAAAAAAATTTTTCAAAAATATTTAAAAAAAAAACATTTTTAAAAAAATTTCAAAATAAATTTTTCAAAAAAAAAACATTTTTAAATAAAATTATGTCAGGCAAAAAAGTAAACGAAATCAATAGAGTACGTCATATACATGAGCCAAAAAAGTGAACGAAATAAATGAATTTCCTCATATACAGATGAGCCAAAAATTTAATAATTTATATATAGGTTAGTAAACTAATAATAAAAAATACTTACGATGCTGATCTATGATACGCTTAGTCGATGGTGGTGATTGCATGTTGCGCTCTCTCATCACATTTACCACTAAAGAGAGTACATCCCTGTTGCGTAATGCGAACATATAATTCAGTGTGACAATGTCACACTAACGTAAAAAAAATCGAAGTTTATGTATTAAATCTTCGACCGATAATTTTTCGAGCGATTGGTTGTTTAATGCCACGCACACACTACGCATATAGGGGTTGCGTGTATACGCTATGTGTAAAATTAAGCGTAATACTTTAACTAAATGAGCGGCCGTTGCACGGAACATTTTTTTTGGTTAACGAATAAACTACAGCTCGCAAAGAAAGACAGAAAAGGAATACTGACAGAAAGTGGTCTGCATTCAATCTTAAATGACATAAACGTTTACGCTGGAAAGTTCTGGCTTCGTCAGATTTCATACGTTTGAATTCTACTATATTAGACGCCGATGTATAACATGGCGCTACATATGTAGTGAAATGTTACACTCTTCATTAGCGGTCGTAGCAAAAGTGCAAGCGCAGCATCACCCACGTGCAACGCATCTTGATTACGGCATTCGCGACTTTCACAGAATAAGTGTAAGTCTACATATATATTACTATAATTTTCATAAAGATTTAATGGTTTTTTTGTTTTTTATGTTTCAGTTCGACCCGTGTCAGACGTTGCGCGCTCTGCGCGAAGCGGGTCGTTGGGCGAACAAGTTCCAGGAGGAGCCATTCTACCTGGATGAGCTATTTTTTCAAGAGGTGGTCCAGCACGTGTCGTCATCCAGGCAGCAATTATTAACGCTGGAGTTAACCGCGGATTGTATAAAAATTTTTGTAGGCACTGTGCCTATGTGCCGGGAATAGCTTTTTCGATGGTGCCGTAATCTATAAAAAGTGTTTTTTTGAGTAAAATTCAGTGTTTTTCTTTTAGTGTATGAATAGTGACAGTGTTCCCTCCCGGTTTAATGTATAGAGAGAGAGAGAGAGAGAGAAAGAGTCGCGTGCCAAACTGCAAGCGCAGCAGTTTGCATGTGTAGCGACCGCGGCGTCTAGGCGCGGCGCGAGATAGGAGAAGGAGACTGAGAGAGAGAGAGAGAGAGAGAGAGAGAGAGAGAGAGAGGCCGCGCCAGTCACGCGCCAGCCACGCGCGATGAGCGCATCAGCTGCGCGAAGTAAGCGAGAGAGAGAGAGAGAGAGAGAGAGAGAGAAGGAGAGGAGAGAAGGAGAGAGAGAGGAAGAAAAATAAATCAATGGTGCCACTTTCTGTCGAATACACCCCCTCCTCACGACGCATCAGCTGCGCGAGGTAAGCGCGAGAGAGAGGGGTACGCGAGAGAGAGAGAGAGAGAAAAGGAGAGGAGAAAAGGAGAGAGAGAGGAAGAACAATAAATCAATGGTGCCACTTTCTGTCGAATACACCCCCTCCTCACGGTTTCCCCCTCTTTTTGAGATCCGAGAGGAGGTGGTGGGAGATTGACAGAAAATGGCACCATATACTACTGACCGATTACGCTGACGCTGTATTTACCGTAGGAGGTTAGGTCACCATTCTTTCGGTAAATGAAGCTTCGCGTGACTGATCACGAACATGCGCAGAACGTGGCGCAAATTCGGTACTATTCAAAGTTTCAATTGTACCCGATTCTATATGTGATAGAATCGCATGATGTTCTTACATAACATTATCACATGACAAATGTGCCCATAATATGTGGTAATATCATGTGTATGTCGAAAATGATGGTGTAATAAACAGGATTGTTTCGCATCATGAAAAATTTTTTTGTTACTTATGGAAGCAACGAGCGGAAGTAAAATCTACTCTAGTTATTAATTCAGTAAATATGTTACTATTCTTTTTTTTATGGAAAAACTTGCCATCCTGTCGTTTCATAGATAACGATGGATTATGTCGGGAAATAACATTGCGTCTTATGGGGGCTGGAAGTATTTGTATTTTTACAGCAAATTTGGTAAATAAACAGTTTCTAAGGCCAGTAAAATTGGATTCAGCTATGTTTTCTGAATATGTTTAAAAACTTTGAATTACTGAACTCTTGATCTAATATTTAGAATGATACACTTAAGTACCAAAATTGGAGGTTAAACCTGCTAGTCTGCTAGACAATTCGTCAGCGCGTCGAGTTGTCTGTGCAGCAGACAAGTAGGTTTAACCTCCAATTTTGGTACTTGAGTGTATGTTTCTAAATATTAGATCAAGAGTTCAGTAATTCAAAATTTCTAAACATATTCAGAAAACAGAGCTGAATCCAATTTTACTGGCATAAGACGCAATGTTATTTCCCGACTATTCACAGCCATCTTGTCTACCTATATATACGGTGTCGTATTACCAAATAGCGATGCTTGCGCTAGGGCGACTGGTGGGGGTAACTCGCTGCTTCAGCGTCGGAGCAGTTCCGCTTACCTGTATAAAAGAGCGCGTCATTCCGGGAAGAGCATTCATTCTTTCTCTGAAGCTGGAGCTAGAAGTCTCTCACATGGGAATCCGATTTAAATGCGATATGAGAGCGAAGTCTTCTGCCCTGTATGCGGCTAAGATTTTATTATTTTTTTAAATAAAAAACAAAGTTGTATAAAAAATTTCCTTCACATGACAAGATGCAAAAGTTCTGCACTACTCAGCGCTTGCATATCTTTACTTATTGTATATTGCGTATGATCTCGGGTGGAAACGGATTGAAAACCAAAAATAAATTTTGTTTTTCAGCTCGGTTGTTCTTTACCAGGCAATGCGTCTTGCTAAAGAACAATCTTCAGTACGTGAGGATCACGTAGCCGACCAAAGCTAAAGTCTTCATTTACTCAAAAACGCATTGCGTCGTTTTATGAGTAGACAAGTAACGTGCATTACGTCACTTATATCGTTTGTTGCTGAATGTATACAATGCAATATGTCATTGTACATATAAGTAACTTATTAATGTAATTTAATTTTAATCTATCCGCGACCTACGAAAAACTATTCGCCCGTTATCCCAGACCATGTAAAATATAAATAATTTAAGAAAAATTTTTTTTATATCTCTCGCATCTTTTTTATTCTCCGTTGCACAGAGGCGGGAGCGTTTCAATGGCCATTTGAATGTTTCTGGCTAGTAAATGTACCAATTTCCTTATTCACACGCTCAACGATATTTGATTGAGGGTGTCTAATTGAAGGAAAAATTAAGTTTATGTTTTCTGATTTTAGTTTATCAATCCATACGGTAGACGTGAATTGTGATCCATGGTCATTACATGTTTTTTGGTTTTTCATAATTTAAAATGTAATCTTCGAAAATCTTTGTAATGGTGACTTTTGTCGTTGCCTTTTTCAATGGATATAAAACAACGAATTTAGAAAAAGCATCGACACAAACTAAAATATATTTTACGCCTGCACGTAACATAAGAAGAGGACAAATATAATCAATTGATAAAAGATCATTTGGAGATTCTGCAATTATATTTTTCATCGGAGCAGTGTAAGGCCGCGTCGATACCTTATTGCGCTGGCAAGAATCACAAAATGCAGTAATTTTTTGAGTTTTGTGTCTTAGATTTTTTATGAAAAAATCTTCATTTAATATTTTTGTAACTTTCTTAGCACCGACGTGCCCATATATTTCATGTGTTTGTGTAATTAATGATTCTCTTATATTTTTCGGAATCATAATTCTGTAATTACCACTTTGATTAATTTTATATACAATATCATTCTCGATTATATAAGATTGCTTGTCTGGCTCTTTTTTACGTTTCAAATCAATGTTATCAATAATTCTTTTTAAATATTCTTCTTCTTTTTGTAAAGTAGATAGATCTTTAAATTGTGAGATTAAATCTCTGGAAAATTTTTGTCTTTTAACATAGCAATAATAATTTCGCCAGGTTTACTCATTTCTTCCGGATTAAACTCAGGATATCGTGTTAGCATGACATTCTCTTTTCCCGAAACGTGATCAATCTCTAAATTATAATCTTGTGTAGCAAGAATCCATCTACGAATTCTATTGCCCACAAATTTGCATTTAAATAAAAATAATAAAGCTTTATGATCCGTTTTTACGAAAATGTTTGCGGCACGCAAATATGTACTTAATCGTTCCAAACTCCACACGACCGCAAGTAGTTCTTTTTCGGTGGTAAAGTAAGTTAATTCAGTCCCTTTTAGAGTTCTACTCACGTAAATAATAACACGTTCGTCATTATTATCATCGATTTGAGATAAAGATGCGGCGATAGCAAAATCCGTCGTATCACAACGTAAAATATACGGTTTTGAAGGATCAGGAAGCAAGACAGACTTCTTTTTCAAAGAGCATCTTAATTTTTTCAAATGCGTTTTACTGACTGTCCCCCCACTCCCAGTTTTTTAGCTGATCCTTTTTTAATAAATCCAATAATGGACCTAACTCATTCGCATAATTTTTTACAAATTTAGAATAAAAATTAATAGTTCTTAAGAATGCTTGAAGCTGTTTAATATTTTTTGGAATAGGGTAATTTTTTATTGCATCTATTTTATTTTCTTGTGGCTTAATGCCTGTAGTTGAAAGAATAAAGCCTAAGAATTTTGCTTCTTGTTTTAAAGAACTCTGTCTTTTTAAAACTGAGAGTAAAATTCCAGTTTATTAAACTTTGAAATAATTTTTCTAAGCGTTCCAAGTGTTCACTATCATTTTTTGAAATACACAAAAAATCGTCGACAAAATTTAATATCGAATTACCGAGATTTTTTGTTATATGAAATAAACCAGGAAGTAAAGCAGCACTACTTATTTTTAAGCCGAAAGGAACGACTTCAAACTCGTAAATACATCCTTCGAACATTAATGCAGTATATTTTTTACTTTCTTAGTTTAAAGCAATTTGCCAAAAACTAGACGTTAAATCAGGGCTTGACATGACGTTAATACCGTAGCGTTATTGTAATCATTCTTCTATGTTGTAAGGAGATTCAAGGTCATCCTCTAGCATTTCGTTTAATTTTCGTGCATCTAAACAAAGTCGAATTGAACCGTCTTTTTTCATGACCGGAACTATCGGATTGATGTATACGCTGCTGGAACGAGGAATAATTTTTCATTCTAACATAAGATTGATTTGATCCCGAAGCTTGTGTTTTAAATTCATCGCAACGGGATATGGCGGAATAAAAAATGAATCATTTGATTTTAATTTCAAAGTATATTCAAAATTTTTCAATCTACCGGGCTTCTTATAGAATACTTTATCGTATTTTTGGATCAAAGTTTTAAGTTTTTCAATAGACTCAGAGTCTTTCACTTTACAGAATTCAAGTTTTTTGTCGATTTCCGCCTCTGAAAGAGAATACGGATCAACTGATGAATTACGGTCATTTTGACAAATCATTAATTCATTTTTTAAATTTTGGCATCGGGCATTTCGCACAGGCCGGAAAGAGTGAAGAAAAGCACTCATGTCTTTTTCCTCCTCGATGATTTCTATAAAGCGATGACTCATATTTGAATCATTTAAAAATTAATTTTTATATGAAACTTTTACTTTATCTCCTTGAAAATTCAGAGTTATCTCTTCATTTTGTGAATCTATAAGAAACCCGAGATTTTTTATTGAATCATAGCCAATAATACAATCTCTTATTAGTTTAGGAATAATCGGAAACGTTAAGTCCGCGTAAATCTCTCCAATTCGCGTAGAGCACATTAGTTGTTTATTCAAGCGAGTTGATTTTGAACCCGTCGCGCCACGAATAATCGTCCCGACGACCGGAAGAGTTAAAGCATTTTCCAATTTTCTAATGTTAGAATCATAAAAATTTTCTGAGATGCAAGTAATCTGACTACCCGTATCAATCAAGGCTTTTACTGGAATATTATTAATTTCAATTTGTATCTCTGGGCAATTACATACTTTGTTTAGATGAATATCGTCAGCTTTATCTTGCAATAAATCTTCACGAGGATTGTTAAAAATCGTACAAATTGATTTCGTTGTTTCTTGTTCATTCATATTTGATTCAAATTTGATTATTTAGTAAACAAGAAACAACGCTTATGCGTTTTTTGATTAAAACCCCATGTTCCAGACACACAATCTTTTAAATCAGAGTTGAACTTAGCTTCATTGAATGGCGGAGTTTTTGGAATTGCTCCTTGTTTTTGTTTTTCTTCCTTTTGTGACTTATCTTTATCAATATCAATAGCATTCAAAGACTATGCTTGTTGCTGCTTATTGAATTGATTAAAATTTTGTTTGTTTTGATTGAATTGTCTACTAGAAAATTCCTTATACTGATTTTGTGGTTGTTTTTCGTTTTGATTGGTAGGCTGTCTTGTTTCAATATCCGTATCAAATGATAATTTTTTTGCCCAGGAGAATTGTCTTTAAATGCTAATAATTCAAAGAAATCATCCTGGTTAACTATGTTACGAGATCGAACCGTGTATTTTATATCCCAGTGAAAATGGGTTGAAATTTTCTTTACGAGCTCAGATTCAGTATAGTTTCTTTCTAAGTCTTGGGCTAGGCCCCAAATGTACGTAGCATGGTCTACACGAGACGTTTTAGATTTATAATTATAACGATTGAACTCGACTTTGTGCGTCCATTCATCTTGAATATCTTCATTCCAGAATCGATTTTTAAACTTTTTCTCAAAATCATTGAACGAGACAATAGACAAGCGAGTGATGTCATACCAAGCGCTTGCAGAACCGCTTAAAGTCGAACCGATGGTATAGATCATTTTTTCAAGAGTTAAATCTAAAACAGAAATATATTGTTTCATTTCGCGAATATATCTCATCGGTTTTTCTTTTTCGTCCGCGCTAAACATAGGAGGTTTCATTTGCATGTTTCTAGGTGTCAAGTTAACCTGATCACCTGTACGTTTAGATTTGATTTTATTTACTTCAATTTTAATGCTTTCTATTTCTTTTTTCAAATCTATTTCGCGGGTGCGTATAGATGACTTTATTTCAGTCATATCGCGTTCAGCTTTTTCAAATGAACTCAAAAATTCGACTGTATCCTCATCAATACCTTTGATTTGGCTGTTAATCCTACTCACAGAAGTTAGAATGTTGTCATTTGAAGTAATTAGAAGATCTATTTTTGTACTGGTATCGTCACGCAATTTACCTGCAACATCCACAATCTTTTTATCATACTTAGAAATTTCGGTATGGACAATTTCAGCAACGACATCACCCGTCTGATTAATGATGCTACTGGAAAGCTGTTTATTTTGACTCCCATTAAAAGTTTTCAAATTTGTCCTGAATAAATCAAGGGGCGCGGTAGCGCCACGATGGCAAGTATAAGGTACGTCAGTACGTACGCCGCCGTTGGGCGCAAGCCAGGCCCTATATATACTTTAAATTAGCCCTGTTGAAAACTCGACATACAGTTATCTTCGCATTAACAACTTTGTTTGTTGCATATGAACACCCAGATGAAAGCTTGCGACAAAACTAACAAAATGACATCGGGGTCATATTTTGTAAAATTGCTTCTATCAAAAGTTATTGCGAATTGAAAGTTCGGCATCACGAATTCTCCTATACGAAAATTCTTCTCCCGGAGAAAATGTTCCTCGCGGAAGTAGGTCATCGTGTGAAGTCAGCTCTACGTATATTATTGTATGTATACAGTTTATATGTGTGCAAATGCAGACGAGCAGACATTTTTATGTGCAGATGCAGACGTTTTGTATTATGCAATAAAATAACACATGCTGTCATGTTAAAGAAATATACTTTTATACAGTTTGTGGTGCAGATGACGATTACAATAACAGAGTTTATTAATATATCAGCAAGAAATTCTATTTATAAGTAATTTTAAAAATCAGTGAAAATGTAGTAAAATTTAACCTACATATATATTTTATAAAAACAGTTCTATTTTAATATTTTAGGACATCTCACAAACATGACTAATAGGCTAGAATTAGATAAGTAATTAGTTTTATTTTTTATAAATCGTACATAATATAATGAAAGATTTTGTGAACTGATTCATTGTTAAAATGATCTTTTTTATTTTTCAGGTTTTATTGGAAGGCATACAACTATCAGGTTATAAACAATTTTCTTGTGATGTGATGTGATGTGACAAGCTAGTGACGTGATAAATGTTTTTTCAAGATTTTTAATCATTATATAAGTTCAAAAGACAAATGGTTTAGAAGTTTTTCCCCATTTTGAGAGAGCAATTACACTAAGTTTCCAGACGAAACGAGACTTTTCCGAAGGGAAAAGCATGTTTTGTTTTGTATAAGGTAACGAGAACTTATGAAGGCCTACAACTATCATGTCATAGAAGGAAAGAATTTTCTTGTGACGTGACAAGCTAGTGAAAGTGTTGCATTTCCATCGTTTAAGTATCGAAGAAGATTTTTACAGAATTTCTATTGGGAGGTTACGCAACTGTCATGTTATAAAGGGAAGGAATTCCTGTGAGAAGCTAGTGATGTGAAAAATGTTTTTTCAAGATTTATAATTATTATATAAGTTAAGAAGACAAATGGTTTAGAAGTTTTTTCCAAATTTGAGAGAGCAAGTACACTCAGTTTCCAGACGTAACGGGACTTTTCCCAAGGAAAAAGCATATTTTGTTTTGTATAAGGTAACGAGAACTTATGAGTTGTTCAAAACATGCTTTTCCCTTGGGAAAAGGCTCATTATATCCATGATCTAGAAAATGATTATACTTCGTATTCCTTTCAAATTGAGAAAAATCCATCTATCTAGAAATCCATCGCAAGGATAGCATGTGAAAGTTTAAGTTTATCACATAAACCAATGTCAAAATAATTATCAATTATGGTATTCAAAATTGAACAGCTCAAAATTGGTCTAGTCGATTAACTTGAAATTTCTTATGCTTTCCCTCTGATTGATTTGCTTAATGAAAAATGAGTTATTCTCAATTTTGAGAGAGCAACATTTACAGTCAGTTTCCAAATCTTGGATGTAACGAGTATTTTCCCAAGGAAAATGCATGTTTTGCTTTGTAAAAGGTAACGAAAACTTATGAGTTGTCAAGTCTATCACTCAGAGCGATAGCATGAGAATTTTCAAGTCGAAACAGCTTAGGAAAATAGTTACATACCTGACAATTTAGATTCTAAAGCCATGATTTCAATGGTGTAAGTATATCTACATGAAAATCAAAAATATAATTTCTTGGATCGAGTGAATTGTATGCATTGTTTTAACATGTTAAAACAAATTTGGATACCAAATTTCAGCCTTCTCACTATAACAGATCTTAAATGAGGTGAAGACCGAAATATGCAAAATGCAGCTTTTGCAACTTGTGGATGATTACTTATTTCAATTATATTCTTTACACTCATTTAATATCTATCATAGCTAGAGGGCTGAAATTATATACATAAGTTTTTTTTAACATAATAAAACAATACCTGTAATTAAGTTTATCTAAAAACTTAATTACAGGTCATTTTGATTAATTACAGGTAATTAATAATTTTGATTTTCAGATTGTTACCTAACTGAAAATTTAAACACTAAAGGCATGAGTCAATAGTGACAGTATTTCTGAAAAAGTCAAAATTATATAAGTTCTTATAAAGATAAGTATATGTATTATTTTGAATCTCTTATAAGTAAATAATAAACAAAAGTTTTTAGATTTTAGTTTTTTACATATACTTCTTTTGTTTATAAATATTATTCAAAATATAATATGGATTAAAAATTTGTGAAGGATATGATGTAAACTTGTATCATGACGCTACCGCGCTCCTTAAGAATTAGTAAAATGCTACATCACACATGTCATGTGCCAATAGTATACATAACGTTTAAATGCTTTCAAGAAAGCAGTTATCAATTAATTATATAGCAATAATTTTATGTGCGTACAGACTTCTTTTAATGTATATTTGTGATGAAAATAATTATGGAACTTACTGATTCGTCGTTAAATAACGACTCTCTAGAAGTTTCTGTAGACATAAGTGTTACGTCCCCGAGACGTATTCGCTGTATTTATGACGCATCGCTATGCGTATTTCCCCGACCCCTTGTAAAAATGTATAACCGAAGACGAGCGTGAACATAAAATCTATGTACCGATTTCATAATTTGTAATATTTATTAGTCTTTATTCCGAACAAGGCTCATCAGTTTCGGATTTTCAGCCCTTAATGCATTTTTAATGTGTTTGCACCATCCGTCCTCTTATACCTGCAACTCTCACTCCGAACTCCGCAAAACAACGACTTCCTGCACCTACAACTAGCCCTTATCCAATCAACGTTATGCTAATTGTCAAAGATCTCCACCTACGCCCCTTCCCTCTGTCTTTCGTCCTCCGCAAAATTTAATGTGCTCAAGGACCGCTCCCGAGCTCGTCAGATTCACTTTGACCACTGCGCAAGTGAGAACTTGAATAATTTCATTTACTTGACGTTATTTTGTAGTAAAGTGTGTTTTCAATACATCTATCTTGTATCGCATGTGTCTCTGTGTCCACATTATTTTTCCAACTCATACTTAGCTACGCAAAGATACCCGGCGCGTAGCAACGAGGTACATTCTCGCCTCACCACTTACCATAAAATTTAGTGTCAATAAAAGAAAAAAACGCGCTATTCTATTATCTCTCTAAGGTTGTGTGGAAAAGATAGATATTTCTTTTAGAATAATAATGATTCAAAAAATATCTATTTGCTCTACAGATAGTGTCGAAAAAATAATTATTATTACAATAATACATGAGATTATGTACATTAATTTTTTAAATTTATAAAATATTTAATGGATTTTGACTATTCTTTATAATTTAGGTATTATATCCCTTTTAAAAGTAGTGAAATCTCCCCCCTCCCAAAAATCCTTTTCAAGGTAAAAGGCTGGCAAGAATCAACAATTTTTAATATAGTTCATTCATCTTCCTATTATCCTGTAATGTGTACTACTCAATTATGTTAAACTGTGAGAACAATAGCTTCAAATGATAATCAGAGTTATATTTTCTAAGTAAAAACAGATTAAAAATTAAAATCTGTAAACTATATAAATATTAATTTAATATTTTTAAGCTTGATTTATTTCCCTACTTTAGTCGTAGAAAATTATTTTATAATAACATTTTTTTTATAGTAGTAAGTACAATTGTTTTTAATCAACTTCATGTAATATTTTGTTAATATTAACAGACTTTCGTGAAACATACATACAAATAAAAATGTGTAAACTATATAAATATTAATTTAATATTTTTAAGCTTGATTTATTTCCCTACTTTAGTCGCAGAAATTTATTTTATAATTACATTTTGTTTATAATAGTAAGGACAATTATTTTTAATCAACTTCATGTAATATTTTGTTAATAATAACAGACTTTCTTGAAACATACATACAAATAAATGAAAATTTAGCTTAGAATGACTACAAGATTAAATTTGAATTCTTTAAAAATTGGTTAAGAATAGCAGTAAATAAGTTTTCTCACCAGCGCACTATAACATTAGCAATTATATAAACTGCAACAAATTCCATTAATTTCAAATTTCAACAAAAATGACAACCATATTTGCCATTTTAAAAGCAAATTAAATTTCAACCCTCATAAAACGTTTTTTTTTCAATTTCAATTGTTTCTCACGCGACCATAATAACTCACCCCAAATTAAAACCACACCTCATTCTGACCACTCTAATCCAAATTTTGAAATCTCTCTATCACGACAACAATCGTGACTTAAACAGCAACATCGCAAAAGAAGCCAGATAATATCAAGAAACCCAGGTAATATAAAGAAACGCAGATATCATAACAAATACTGAAAAGCAATCGACGATCAACGATCAACAAGCAACGACCACAACATACAACACAATTTCATTTGTTTCAACAAATAAAACAAACAATAATTTCAACACAACATAAAAGACCAACAACACAATTCTTCGAATATTTGCCAACAAATTAAAAAAACGTGAAACCAAGAAGCAACACGCCTTAGAAGAAGACTACTTGGAGTACGTAAGTGAATTTTTCACGTACGCCATCATGCCGAACAACACACACAACAATGACACCAGGCACAATCTATCCACAGGCGATAGTGCACTAATTAAATCACTTAGCGATTTATTTGCATTCATGAATTGCATCTCGATCATACCCTCATTCGATGGCAAACATCCGCTACTCAGAGTGTATATCCAGGACTTACGAAACGCCAACCAACTGGCTCCACCTGAAGTAAAAAACCAGTTTATGAACACAGTGCTACAGAAACTGACAGGCGCAGCTGAAAAGAGTCTGAACAACAAAAGTTCGAAAACATAAATGAATTAATCGCACATTTAAAACAAAAATTTGGACCAGGTCGCGATTTCAGTTACTATGACAATAAAATCCTAAATTTGAGAATGCCTCAACAGGATACCGTAGGCGATTTTTACGTCGAAATAAACGTCCTGCTCACTTGCGCAGAAAAAGCACTGCAAGAACAGGAAGGAGAAAACTACAATGCAGCAATGATCATACCAACACAAAGAAGAGCAAAAGACATCTTCATCAAAGGACTACCACCATGGCTATCAACCAAAGTAGATGCTGTAAAGGGGATTGTCCGCGTTAAATGTAGATTTCTTCTACTTGAATTCTCCATGGGTTTTAGATAAAGGAGAACAGGGCACATACGGAAAACTATTAGATAAGACACGTGTACAGTTCGGTAAAAGGCTATTGCATATATTATGTTAATCAAATCAGAGAATTATAACAGAAAAGATGTACAAAGGTGCTTCGTTAGCATGCAACCTCACGGTCAATAGAAAGCTGATATTGTTGAACGCGCTGGTGAGAGTGAGAGAGAGAAGCTGATACTTACAAAAATGCGAAGGACGCTATCACGGTGATCAAGCTAAAACTGCGGGCTCGCTTCGGTCCAGCTGCCTGGCAATCAAGATGCTCTCGCAACGATATAGAGTATCACTCCACTTACACGTGTAATCGCAATTATTGTACAATAAACAATACAGAATAACTATATCGCCGGGATAGACGCTCTCCTGATATACAACACGCGCGCTCGATGCTCGAATCGAATCTCTCGTCTAACCTAACGTGACTCTAGAAGCTTCTCTCTCACGCGCGCTCTCTCACCAGGCGGCGCGTTCAGCAATACATCAACTCTCGTACAGCTCTGGTACGCGGGAACATCTGAAAAGGCTTACATGCAAATATATAAAAACATATGTCTTAGAATAGAATATGCATGCGGCGTGACGATACTCGTCACATGCCCCCCTTCCAGACGCTGGGTAGCTTTTACAGCGTACCAGCTCTCCAATGCTCTCACCAGCATGCAAAAACGACCAAAATCATAAAATAATAAAATAATAAAGCATTTCTTTGCAAAATAAAAACAAAAGAAAAGAAAATTTCAAAATAAATCGTTTCAAATCAAACTCATGCAAAAACTCAATAGCAAGAAAGAAAATAAAATAAATCAAACTTTTGAGAAAAGGGCCAAATAAATAAAAAGACTATCAGCTTTCTTTTTTACAAAAGTATATTCAAAAAACGTAAACCCTAAGGTTTAAGCGTCTTCGCACATCCAGCCTACCGAGGCTGTTGAGCATGTAAATGCCGACGATAGGGCACCAACTGCTGTTGGTTTGCGCTGTCGTTCATGGTCCTATGGTAAACGATGATTGTTGTCAGCCAAATACGGGGGTTCTCACACCTATTACCCTATTCTACCCTAAACATTCGCCCTATTTGATCGCGTACGTCTTGGAGACAACTCAACTTGCAGTTCTCGCTGTTTACTGGAACCTTTCGGTCGACCGCGTTTCGCATGAAGTACCGATGAACCTCTATTTTCAGTTTCGGACGCGTCAGACTCCGCGAGAGTCGCTTCCTCCACCCCAGGAGCCCTCGTATCACGAGAAACGACGACTCGGATTTTACGCGACCTACCATGCTTACGTGGAATATCCACATTTTCACTCAGCGCAATATTTCGCCCCTCACATTCATTCCCCTCACTAACGATCGCTTCCTGGATATTTGGAACGTCTTCTTCTACCGGATCATCGTCTTCTTCATGAGAAGCATCACTAGAGTTTTCATCTTCAACCAATTCTTCCGCAAACGTAGGATCTTCTCCTTGAACATATGGTTTGATGTCGACAACATGTATCTTCTCAAAGCATTCTCCTTGCTCATTAATCATTAAATAAACATCACGTCCAATTCTCGCAGTAATCTTGAACGGACAAGCAAATTTTGGTGCAAGTTTAGCATTAATACCTTGAACAGCAGACGATAAAATACGATTACGCTTCCAAACCAAGTCATCGATATTAAATGTAACTTGTCTGCGTTTCGCGTTATAATATCGTGCCTGCTTTTGCGATGCACGTTCGATATTCTTCTCAACATCTAATTGCAAATCAAATAGTTTACACATCCGCTCTTCCCAATTCTTCACAGCAAGCTTTTGAGCTTCTTCTCTTGCAGCTTTTTCTTCTTTTCGCCTAGTATTAAGCGGTGGCGCAGGGTTTCTTCCCATGTTCAGGAAAGCTGGACTAACTCCTGTAGACTCTTGCGCAGATGTATTGTATGCAAAAGTTAACTCGGGCAAATGCTTATCCCAGAGCTTGTGCTCCTCCTTAATAAAAGCAGTGATCATCGTTTTGAACGTTCGGTTTACACGCTCAACCGGATTCGCCTGTGCGTGATATGGCGATATCATCTGATGCTCAACGCTGCTTTCTGTCAAAAACTTTTTCATAACCTTGTTACGAAATTCCGTACCATTATCTGACAGAAATATTTCCGGAGTACCAAACCTCAAAAATACACGCTCCTTCAAAGCATTTTTAATACCAATATCATCAACTTTACGCAAAGGTATCACTTCAATCCACCGAGTAAAAACATCTAACAGGATCAGTAAATAGTTGTATCCATTCTTAGATCTTGGAAATGGACCCATCATATCACCCGCTTCAACCTCCCATGGTCCAACGAGTTTCTTCTCTTTCATGGAGCAGCAGGTAACAGCTGTTCCACTTTACACTGTTGACACACAGTGCATGACTTAACAAATTTCTGAACATCTTTATACATTCGCTTCCAGTAAAAATATCTTGCGACTCGCTCATACGTCTTGCGACGACCCAAATGTCCGGACGTGGGCTCTCAATGCGATTCGCGAAGTACTTGCAATATTTTATCTCTCGACACGACCAGCTTCCAAGCATCCATATCTTCCAGAACGTCTTCTAGAATTGGCTCAGGCTTGTAATGATACAATTTACCAGCAACAATCTTCCAATCTGGAAATTCGTGAGGCTTTTCTAAAGTTTGCTGATACATCTGTATATACCACTGATGTTTAATAGTTTCTTGAACGTCTTTTAAAGATGCAATTTGTTGTTCCTCTAAATCATCTTCTTCAAACATCCGCGATAACGCATCTGGGACATAATTCTCCTTGCCAGGTCGATATTCAATCTCATAGTCATATGACTGCAACTCCAATGCCCATCGAGCTAATCGACCGTTAGAGTTACGTAAATTACAAAGCCATTTTAAACTTGAGTGGTCTGTAACTACCTTAAAATGATAACCCTCCACATATGCATGGAATTTCTTAATTGCCCAGAGAACGGCAAGACATTCCCTCTCGGTGACTGAATAATTACGCTCCGCAGAGGTTAAAGTGCGACTCGCATAAGACAAGACGTAATCTTTTTCATCTATCTCTTGCATGAGTACCGCACCAATGCCGCTGTCGCTCGCATCAGTTTTGATAATAAATTGATGATCAAACGATGGTCTGTGTAATACAGGCCCTGTCGCAAGTATAGTTTTGACTTGTTCAAATGCATCCTGTTGCTCTACACTCCAAGTAAATTTTGCATTGCCACGTAATACTAGATTCAACGGCTCCGCGACATCGCTGAACTGATCCAAAAACTTCCGGTACCAGGAAACCATTCCCATGAATCTCTTCAATTTGGTCAGAGTATTCGGAAACGGATACTCCAGAATCGGTGCAACTTTCCGAGGATCTGGACGAAATCCCTCACGATTCACAATGACGCCTAAATATTTAACTTCGTCACAGCAAAACTTGCTCTTACCTCGGTTAATCGTCAACCCAGTTTCCGCGATTCGCTTTAGAACTACATGTAACCAATGCAGATGCTCATCGAAAGTCTCGGTTGTGATGATAATGTCATCCAAGTAGGAAAAGGCGTACGGCTCTAATTCAGGTCCAATGAGCCGGTCACTCAGCGTTTGAAAAGTTGCAGGCCCGCCTACTACACCATAAGGTAGACGGGTGAATTCAAACAAACCCAACCCAGATACTGTGAATACCGTCAAAGGAATATCTTCTTCCTTCATTGGTATCTGGTGGTATGCTGCACTGAGGTCAATTGTAGAAATATATCTCGCCTTCTGAAGCTTACTCAAAATAGTGTCCATGTATGGCAACGGATACGCGCTCACGGTTGTAACAGCATTAAGATTCCGATAGTCAACACAGAATCGGTAGGTACCATCCGATTTGCGGACCATGACTACGGGGCTTGACCAGCTGCTGTTAGAACGGCGTATGATTCCCGCGTCCAACATTTTTAGCACTTGAGTATGCATCTCTTCCTCAATCTTCTTTGACACTGGATAATAACGTTGTTTAATTGGTCTCGCAGACCCCACATCAATACTGTGCTGGATCAGATGTGTACATCCCAACGGTACTTCCCCAGCTGGAAGCCAAGTGTCTAATAGCTCTTGTAGGCGTTTTCGCTGTTCTGAGGTTACATCGGCCAAACCGATGGCTGCGAGAGCGCTTGCTACTCCTTCTGAGAGAGCAGAAATCTCTAGAGGAACTGATTCGGTGACACCTTCTATTTGTAATCTATTCTTTCTAGGTAAAGGAATCGCGTTAAATGCTCGCATAAAATCTGTTCCGAGTATACATTCGGAATCAAGTGCACTTAAAACCATAACATTTAAGATTCGCGATTGGTCTAACACTGTGAACGGCAATTGAACATAACCGTAAATCGGCACGAGCTGTCCATCAGCGAGTTTCGCACCTGGTCCAGTATAAGGAACAATAGCTTTTTTCAGCGCTGAAGCTATCTGTAATCCAATCGGACTTAAAGCGGTGCGCGCAGCTCCCGAGTCACAAACGTAAATGAAAATCACCAATAACCACTGGCATCCACCAGCGACTGCAGTCAATATTGGATGGATCAAATACTGTAATAGGCATGACTGCTTCTTCAGTAGCCGGACTTGCTTCTTGGGAGGCCGCCACAATAATAGGAGAAGTATGGGCCTGAACTACTTGCTCCCTTTCTCGTTTCCCGAGTCTTCTGAGATCTTCTCAGCCGTCTTATCCTCAGAGTTCTTCTTCTGCGAGCACTCCGGACAAGTTTTAGTTGTATGTCACGGCCATCCGCACCCATAACATCTAACAAAAGGTTTACATGGACCCCAAGAGTCCTGGTTTTTATTATGATCACTTCTCGACTTCCTAGGAGCGTCTTTCTTCTCTTCAGAAACAGCACTTATCTTTCCTGATTGACTGTCAGATACTGTAGTCACCGTCTTTGCTTGCGACTTCGCTCCATTAGAGATAGACTTCTTACCTCGGTGCCCTTGTGAAGTAGAAGCTGAGAGTAACCCCAACTCAGCAATAGCATTTCGCACTGCCACCTTTATAGTTTCACCTATATCACCAGGATCCGCGATCGTCGCAACAGATACTCCGCCTTTAGTCTCCTCCGTCGTCTCCCGAACAGGTTTTTCTTTATAAGCCAGTTTCGGTAATAAACATCTGTTAGGTGATGGAGAAGGCTTATAGTGATTCCTATCATGAATCAGCTTTTCAGCGTTCCTAGTCAACATGATAAGGTCTCCTATATTCTTCACTTTCCTTTGAGGCACTTGCATTCTAAGTTCTGCCAGCATATTATCATATATCATTTTCAGCTGTACTGCAACCTCCAGCGGATCATCAAGCCTACTCATGATCGCTAGCATCGCCATGATGTGATCACATACTGGTTCATTTTTTCCTTGTGTGCGCGCTTGCGCTTCCGCTAATAACTTTATCTGAATGTCTTGGTCCATACCGTAGCTTTGCCTAGCATCACTGCAAAAATCTTTCCAAGTCTTCCAAGTTTGACGCATTTGTCAACACCAGATTAACGCTCCGTCCGTCATAACATGGAGTAACGCATTCAATGAATCCGAATCATCTAAATGCGATGACGCCCTACATTCATTCATTCTTTGAATACATTCTTCAATGTAACTATCTTTACCACCGTCAAACTGGATTTTCCACTTACGAGCAATTTTTCCAACGTCACGATACGTTAGTCTCGACATCGACGAATATTCATTAACTGCCTTACTCGTCGAAGCAGCTGATTCTCCTCCCCCCCCCCGAGACACACCTTGGGGTTCTCCTTGAGATGGTAATCTGTCCATTCCAGTCGTCTTTGTTACTTGACCGGGTACAAATTTTGTCACGTTAGAATATATCTTAGAACTGTAAACATCCGGTTCTCTATGTACAACAAACGTATCTCGAAATTGAACTCGAATCTGCTCTACCCCTTCTGTCAATTTGCAATAATAACTTGTAAGGTCCACCATAGACTTTTCCATGCCAGCAGTATACGCATTCCATCTGGCTTCAGATTGTCTAGCCGATTCACGCTGTGCAGCTAACTCTCCTCGCAAACGTGCAATCACTTCTTGATGACTATTTTGTTCCCTGTCTTTATCTTCAAAGTCGTCCTTATTGTTACCCGCGATGTCCAATCTTGCGTCAACGCTATCTTCGCAAGTGTTTCGCTGCTGAAGTTCCACTATTTCTTCAACTTCATTATGCACCTCTGCCATCGTAACAATAGGATTCACTCCAGAAATGTCAACATCATCAATGGACCCTCTGGTAGACTCTAAATCGCTGTCTCGCTCTATCCGGAAGATATCATCTAAAATTTCTTCTTGCTGATCATTTTCATCTAAATTTGATGCTTCTGACTCTACAGCGGTTGGCAATCTAAGTCTCACCCTCGTCGTCGACTTCGTCTCATTAGACAGATTTTCTTCTCTCAATATAATCCTCTGAAATGTCGCGTCTCTTCTCGACATTGCGATTTCGCTCTGTTCATCCGTCCTCACAAAATCATACGCAGTGAAATCACCGCGCAATCGCCTAATTAACCTACCCATATTACTGTACCTACTTTCGTCCGTTATCAATTCAAATCTACGCAATAAATCATTTAGTCTATCTTCTGACAATGATATTGCCCATCTCTCAATTTCTTGATCTGCTTCCGCAAAAATATTTACTCGCATCGCCATTGTAAATTTTGAATGCGACCTCGCTAACTTAAACGAATTTTTTTCCGTCGAAATCAAAAAATATACAAGAGACAAATTACGAAAGAAATAAACTAACAATGACCAAAATTTAAATAATTGAACAATAACCTATTTCGCGTGTCGCTCTTAATTCAGTCACAACCTCCTTCGTTCGACAATCTGTGCAATTCCAAATTGCACCTATGTAATTTACCAACAAAACTACGACCAGACAAGGAGAAAAACAAATTCAAAAGCAAATTTTCCGATTCGAAAGAAAATTCCAAAATAAAATTTACAACAAAAACAAAAATTTTATTATCGAGCTGTACTCGAATTAAGGGGTTATGACAGTGTTAAAATTTTGAAAATATTAATTTTTTTTTTATTCACTTTTTTCACAGTTAATAGTCCGTAGAATATGGTCCTCAAAGCTGTTTTTTGCTAAAAAAATGCCTTGAAAATATCGACAAAAAACTGATAAATCTGTTTCAAGTAAATTTTTGAAAAATCGTGATTTTTAAATATCAAAAAAAAATCCGTAAAATTAATTTTTCTATGTGTGATTTTATGTTAATAAACTCAATGCGTTAAAGTAAAGGCATTCAACAAATTTGAATTTGCCACTCGAACAGGTTGTACCTCACAGCGTCCGGTCGAGAATGAAGATTACTGTTTGATCGGTATAGTAGAATTTTCTGTAAAGCAGCAGAAAGCAGCCAAACAGCTGTTTTTCATCCAAGACACTAGATCAGTGCAGTTAGTCTGCTAGCTGCTGTAACAATGCTTATAACCTCAGTGGTGTTGTAAAAGTGCAAGAGCTTCTGCAGAATACAAAAATTATTCAGATAAGTATTGGAAACTAATTAGTAATAATTGTGTTCATAATGAGCTTTTTATTTGTTGGTTTATTTTTTGCTTTTAGGTATATGGGTGCAATCCAGCAAGATGGGAGTTTATATTGACTGTCTGAAGTATTATTTTGCATACTTTTTAACAACTTGCAGTGTATTTAATAATGGTAAGTATTGCATGTAATTTTAATTCATAAACATAACTTGATTATGAATAGCTAACGATAATTTTTATTTTATTTCCAGCTTCTAAATGCTATTATCACACAGCATGATATGCGCATACCACCAAATATACTTTATTGTATGTATATTTGAGTACCAAAAGCAAATCAAGGTATGCCACATAGTTTCTGTAAGTATAGCTGAGTTCATTTGTATGATTTACATTATAAACATTAAATGCCTTTTACTCAAATTTAGTTTTTTCATGCTTTTCATGTACTTGCCGCAGCTTTCTAAAGGAACCGTAACATCAATCCGGATGAACCAAAGTGTAAAACCTTCCTAATGAGTACGGTCACAAACTGAGTGGAGCAGAATTGGCAAAAATAAATTCAAAGTGAATGTTACGTATGTTTACATATGTAACATTCACTATAATTATTAATATTGTCAATATATGTTTAATTAATTATATTAATTTTGTGTTTTTCAGGAATCTGTTCCACTTAGTCTGAGACCAGACTCATAAGGAAGATTTGGCACTTTGATTCATTAGAATTGATGGTACGGTTCCATCAGAACCATGCGGCAAGCAAACAAAAGTGATGAAAATCATGATTTTTGGTTAGCAATTCCTTTAATTGTTTTTAAATGTTACACTCACTTTTTGCATATTATTTATGCATAAAAGTGATGTATAATACTTGTATTTGAAAGCAAAAATATAGTTTTTAGAGCACCTATATATCTATTAATTTTTTACAACACTAACAATTTTTCGTTTTTTTCAGGTTTTAACACTGTCATAACCCCTTAAGAGTTTACTTTCTATAAAATTTAGATTGAAAAAAATTTCGCTCAAATTGTATCACGAACAAACAAAATAAAATAAAATATTCCGTCAATAATCTCAATTTAAATTCAATAAACCTACACCGAGAAATAAAGTTTAATTTAAAATTTAAAATTCAAACAGTAATTTACCCTGCCGGTAAGTCCACGCTTCGCCGTTGCAATACGCTCCGCAAAGTATACCTGTATCTAAACCTATCTCGGTGATACACTGATACACGCACACATACAATCAGCTGAGCGCGTATGCTATATAGCTGTTAGCAACGCCAAAATCACGCTATCACACACAATATATAAAAAAATTAACCAGTCGATTTGACTACAATTATATTAAATAAACATAAATAATAAAAATAATATTTAATGTTAATAGGGAAACAAAACAATTATTTATAATTAATTATTCAATCAATAATATTAAAAAAAAAAATTACTCCCCTAATATAATTGCAATCTGAGATTCGATTCGCTATACTACTATTAATCCAGTAATCACGTATACTGATTAATCTTAAACATCAAGCATATAAATCACGCGACGGGAGAATAAAACTTATTTCCCGAAATAATATTTCAGCCAATGCTAAAATTTTCGATAGCTGGACACGCGCAATGTTTACGTTCGCGGACGACAAGTCTAGCCGTGCGATGTAAACACAAGCCAACGTTCGCGCTCACTCGCTATACTATACACGCAATGTATATCTCCGCACGCTTATCCGCCTATAACGAACACTCGCGATTTCGCACTAAGTTTTTCCTACAAAATTATTCCCTGCTCTAGCTAAATCTAACCACTGATGGGCCCCAATGTAACGGGGATTGTCCACGTTAAATGTAGATTTCTTCTACTTGAATTCTCCGTGGGTTTTAGATAAAGGAGAACAGGGCACATACGGAAAACTATTAGATAAGACACGTGTACAGTTCGGTAAAAGGCTATTGCATATATTATGTTAATCAAATCAGAGAATTATAACCCAAAGAGCGGACTGGAAAATAAACATCGTCTTACAACTGGACCAATTTTTAAACAACAACAATCCAATAGAACAGTATCAAGAACTTTTACAACAATGCATCGAAACAGTGGATCAAACAAAATGTCAAGGCGCACTAGACACAGACATCGTTAACCTAAAAATAGAAATGCTACAATCGATACGGAACATCATAAACGACACAATCAAAAGCATAGGACTAACAACGTATACAACAATCAAGAATCCTTCCATTATTAGGACCAAACGACTGATACCACTAGGCTTCGTAGGATCAGTTAGCAAAAGCCTATTCGGATTAGCCACATTAGACGACATCAACACAGTCAACACCAACATTGACCAACTATTCCAAGACCAAAACAAAATAATACATTTAGAAGAAAAGAACACCCACATCATCTCGACCAACCTAGATGAATTATACAACATAACCGAAAAGCATGAAACCATGCTTCAAGCGTACCAAAAATCGCTGACATACGCAATTCAAACACTCAGCAAAGAAAACGAAGAACTAAAATATTTAATTTTCACATCAGCATACTCAAGAAGACCACTCGCCCACATAGATCATTTAATACATTGCAACGAAAAACTACTACACATCATAAAAAACTTGAAGCAAGCCAACATTGACCCAAACCTAATCAACAAGGACACACTTCAACAAATCACAACAGACATCAAGCGAGTCACAGATGATCTAGACCTACCAATACCAGCAGAACACATCAGGGCCGAAGAAATCATCAAAATAACCAAAATAGATGCCATACACCAAAATAACAAAATCATTGCGATAATGCACATCCCACTAGTCGACAGAACACCATATCTACTCTATAGAATGCATAGAATACCAATTCCGTAAACAGACAAAAATGAATCACTGGGATCAGCATACATAAAACCAACAAATATGTACATAGTAGTAAGCAACGACCAAGAAAAATTCACAAAATTCGATGATCTCAACAAAAACTCATGTATAAAAACTCATTATGCTAACATATGCCCAGTATTAGCACCATTTCAAGACGTACCAGCACCAACGGATTGCGAAGTAACCCTACTACTAACACCGCACAAGAAGACGTTTAAACATTGCAATATCAAATACAGCAACAACGAAAAAACCCATTGGACCTACCTGCCATATACCAAAGCATGGCTTTACTCAACAATCGCAGACCAAATAAGAATATCATGCATCAAAACCGAACCAAAATACATCCAACTCGCAGGCGCAGGACCTCAATGTACAGCAAAAACTGAGGAAACCACTATCTACGGAGAATATACCAAAACAACAAACGTGACCCATATCTATAAACCAAATCTAGAATTAAACATTTTAGAAATCTACCCACAATTAAACCAAACGAACCAAATTGCCGAATTAACCGTATCAAACTTTCCCAAATCAAAATGGATAACATACAACAGACCCTTCAATGAAATTCTCACAGAATTCAAACACCTCTCACAACATAAAAGAAACATCGATAACACACACAATTTCATCTATGGCGGAATGACGCTACAACTCATAATACTAATACTTATAATAACCGTACTCATAAAAAACAAATTTAAATTAACCCTAAAATGCCACAAAAACAATAAAAACATTACAAAAACCAACAAACCTAAAAATATACCAAACAAAATCGAAACGACAAACTTCACGAAATTAAAACAACAAACCACACCAACGCATACACGCAAAACAAACAAATCACCACAAACACAATATAAAAAACACCCATCCCTCCCCACCCAAATTGCAGAAACAGAATACTAACATCCAAAATTTTACATTTAACACTGTCAAAACAAAACAATAATTTCCATTGTTCAACATAAAGCACAATAACAATAGAAGAATCATGAACCAGACCGCACCAACATCAATCTTCACCAAAATCAACACACCAATATGGATGGTCATCAAACAATTTGAGATGATCGGACCACCACAAAAAATCGAAATAGAAAAACACCGCACGGACCCAACCAGCAGGAAAATCTCACTTAAATTTACAACAAAACGAGAAATCATCGAAGCAAACCACCTAAAAGCAGTATTAACAAAAACCAAGATCCTACAACAACTAGCAAGAAAAACAAAAATGGACCAACCCATCAATCCACAGCGCAACACAGGACCCTTAATTAACCCTATAACAACAACAAAAGTGAGATCAGAAATTCATGTCGTAACCAAAATCGACATCAAAAACACAAGATTATTTTGCCTCTTACCATGGGAAGGCAAAGACAAGGAAAAAGATGAAATGTTCTTTAGACATTTCGCACAATTCGGAGAAATGGTATATTATAACACCGTTAGAGACAAAAAAGGCAGATTCTGCTACGGATATGTCCAATACTTTAACGAAAAAGACGCAGAAACAGCACGGACCACCAGTGACCCTATCTACAAAGCCACATTTGCTGAACCAAGAAAAAACCCTAAATACAACTAACAGCTCATGGAGACCAAATTCCATGAACAATGTGCAAAAAGCATCGAGATGGATATTTATACATTACATGAATACACGTGTACCAAACAACAAGCATGGAATGCAGACGACGAGAACCCATACTCAGGTCATCATTCAAATCTACTTAACATCGAAGAAACCAACATAATCACGCCACGCACGTCACCAAAACACACAGACCAACAACCGACCAAATTACAGACACGCCCGACCAAAAGAGACGCTCACGTATTACCGAAACCCATTAATGACCCTCAAACGCAGACAAACCAAAATGTCGAAATATTAGATATAAGCAATTACAGGGACATAGATAGCGATGATATGAGCATAGATTAGGACCCAAATATCACTATTCTTATACATAAAGCAAAACCAACTTTGTTCACTTCTTTACCAAAAATCAGACCCAATATTAAATTCAAGTACCGTAATAAAAATAATAAACCAGCGTATTATTTTTGTTTTACATATAAGACCAATTTTTATTATTACCAAAGCGAAACTAACCTTAATTTAAGTTTTAGAATAAGACCAGACATTCAAATACCCAAAAACAAAGTAATAGACCAACATATTATTTTGTTTTCAGATGACAGAACAAAAACACTCCAACAAAAGAGAGAAAGGTGAAGGAGCCTCTGCAATAAGGGCGCCCAGAATACCTTGGCGCATCGAGAAGATGAGCTATAGCAAGAACGAGACTGTAGAGGTGTTGTACAGCGGATCTCTAGAAAAAACCATGGCAGCAGTCATAGAATGCGGAGCAGGGACCATCCTCAACATGACCTCGAATCGGTTTACGATCCAGTTCAAGAGCAGGGAATCAACCATAAAAGCACTGCAACTGCTCTACAGAACTGAAATGGAAGAAGAGAACCCATTAGCAGATGACAACATACAACCTACAATCATAAAAGTAAAAAAAAAACAAACAGCTCCATTTCGATACTTTACACAGGCAGCAAAACCCAGATGACAGAACGCCTAAGCGCAATTGGGCAAGGAAACATAACTCATGCCCGAAATGAAAAAACTGGTCAACGTAAGATCACGGTAATTTACGACTCTGTGATCCATCTTCGAACCGCTCTAAACCAGCACGAGCAGTACATGGACTCACAGAACCGAAGAGCCTGGGAAGAAGAAAAGAGTAAGGCGGTCAAAACCCCAGCTCCACAGCGACCTAGTGAAGCCGCCGTGCCAAAAAGAAAAGACCATCCAGCGGAAGATGATGATACAGCAGGACTTCGATTCTGCGTATCAGTCCCAATGGAAGAAGACCACGAAGAAACAATCTTCCATTTCATAGAATTTGGTCCCGTGGACCACATCTTCTTCCTACAATTGCCCGGCTTCAACCCCGAATTGCACAAATATAAGAACTATTTAACTTTTGTGCAATACTTTGAGCACGCAGCTGCGGTAAAAGCCATGGACCAATGCGACAAACGCTACAAAACACCAAGGTGGTGTCAACTAAAAAAACTCAAACAAGGGCAAAAACCATACAGACTGCCTCATGATGTATGCAAACAACGCATAGACATGAGACAAGTCCAAGACCACATCAAGGTGCAAAATACAGCATGGGCACGTCGAAATACACCACTGGTGCGGAGAAACCATATTTTACCAACATTTGGACAAACACCAAGAAAAATGCAAAATAACGGCCAGGGTCCCATCACAGGACCAACAACCTGCTCCATCAACATCAGGAACCCTTCCTAAAATCATCGACCCGGAAGAAGACAAATCCTCATGCATAACAGACAGCTCCGAAACCACCAGCGCCGATGAAGTAGCAGCGAGACAGGTATCAAGGCACTTCGCAGCTGAAAGAAAACAGTTACGAAGGCCTCACTTCATCCAGGAGGACCAAAACACAAGCAGCAGTGCTGAAGAAACACTGATACAAACAATGAACCAAATCCAACGCGAAATACGCGAAATAGAATCAACAAAAAGTGCAACACCAGAGGATATGGACGAAGAGTCGCTAACAGAACTCTTCGAGACCATGTCCATGATGAGTTTGGAACTCGACTTGAGGGACCAATTTTTTTCCCCGTAATGTAATTGCCTTAATTTGGACCAACCCTCCGTATACCATTTCACTTAAAACTACAAATAAAAACAAAATATCACCAAATTTATTTTGTATCCTTATTTCACAAGGACCCAACCTCCACAATCTTACAACTATCAACAGGACCCATTCATCAGCATCCTACTAATCCGTAGATTTGAAATAGATCAGACTAACACATAGCACGGCCAGCGTCACGTTTCCTATTTTGTACCTTTTGTTTACCGGGGCGGCAAACGTTCTCAACGAGGGGAGGATGTTACGTGACAGCTTTTCGCGCCTTGCCTCGAGGAATAATTAATCTCCTTCGATTATCTATACCTTCGATTTGACATAAATTCTCATTTTAATTTTAAGAAAAGAAAGTTATGATATCAATAAATAAATTGGCAAGTTT
Source organism: Philotrypesis tridentata (assembly GCA_018906965.1). Classification (NCBI taxonomy): domain Eukaryota; kingdom Metazoa; phylum Arthropoda; class Insecta; order Hymenoptera; family Pteromalidae; genus Philotrypesis; species Philotrypesis tridentata. Next base: position 36,453 of record JACCIB010000526.1, read on the forward strand.
TTTGCTATAAAAAATAATTGTTTTCAAATAAATAAATAACCGATTAAATTGAGGAAGGATTATAAATATATGTGTTCATATAAACACTCAATCCATTTGCAGAATGTGAAAAGGTGGATAGCCTGTGAAAAGGTACAGTCGGGTACAATTAAAACTTTGAATAATTGCGACTGCTGCCACGTTCTGTACATGTAATAGAATGGTATGATGTTCTTACATGACATTATCACATGACAAATGTGCCCATAATATGTAGTAATATCATGTTTATCTAAAATTATTATGTAATTTAACAAGATTGTTTCGCATCATGAAAACTTTTTCATTTATTTATGGAAGCTGAGAGCGGATGTACAATCTACTCTACTTAGTAATTCAGTAAATGTATTGCTATCCTTATTTCATTCAAAATCTATGTCCAGGACGATTATATACAATTATATATGAGATTTAAATTCTATTGATTTACATACATTTAAAAAAAACAGGAACAAATTCTATCATGTAGAACGCAATTTTTTGACGGAAAAACTTGCCGCCCCGTCCTATCATAGATAACGATGTTTACCATCTTTAAATTATGCAAGGTTAATCAAATTAACTTGTTAATGAAACACCGTTAAAAAATCTCTGAATCGATTTTTCATTCTATATGTATTTATTACTGTCCTTGACGAATTGTTGAAGAATTCAAACATAATCTTGCAATCATTCTAAGCTCATTTTTGGTTATTTGTATATATGTTTTACAAACCTCTGTTAGTATTATCGGAAGATTGCAGGAAGTTGATTAAAAATAATTGTAACTATTATTACATATTAAAAAAATGTTGTAAAATAAATTTCTATGACTCTAGTTGGAAAATAAATTAAGTTTAAAAGTTTTAAATTAATATTTATGTAGTTTACAGCTTTTAGTTTCAAATCTTTACTTAATTAAAATCTTTACTTAATTAAAAAATTCCATTGTTTTTTATTATTTGAGGCCATTGGTCTCACAGTTTAATATAATGATTTGAGTATTACGCATTATAGGATAATAGGACGATAAATTAACTATATTAAAAATTTTATGATATTGATAATTACACTGACATTTAGTGGTTCATCGATTATCTATGATAGAACGGGGCGGCAAGTTTTTCCGTCAAAAAATTGCGTTCTACATGATAGAATTTGTTCCTGTTTTTTTTAAATGTATGTAAATCAACAGAATTTAAATCTCATATATAATTGTATATAATCGTCCTGGACATAGATTTTGAATGAAATAAGGATAGCAATACATTTACTGAATTACTAAGTAGAGTAGATTGTACATCCGCTCTCAGCTTCCATAAATAAATGAAAAAGTTTTCATGATGCGAAACAATCTTGTTAAATTACATAATAATTTTAGACAAACATGATATTACTACATATTATGGGCACATTTGTCATGTGATAATGTCATGTAAGAACATCATACCATTCTATTACATGTACAGAACGTGGCAGCAGTCGCAATTATTCAAAGTTTTAATTGTACCCGACTGTACCTTTTCACAGGCTATCCACCTTTTCACATTCTGCAATTGGATTGAGTGTTTATATGAACACATATATTTATAATCCTTCCTCAATTTAATCGGTTATTTATTTATTTGAAAACAATTATTTTTTATAGCAAAAAACTTGCCAATTTATTTATTGATATCATAACTTTCTTTTCTTAAAATTAAAATGAGAATTTATGTCAAATCGAAGGTATAGATAATCGAAGGAGAAGTGACACTAAAGAAATGGTAATCTGTCCAACAGACCCTTAACGCGAAGATGGTTACACGTTCATATTTTCATACATGAGAGTTTCGGATTTTTTAGCTTAATGTATAAGCATCATGATTTGAGTGATTGTGATTAACTCATTGCAGAGGTAAAAGAAGACATTCATCCTAACATAATTATTTGTTTTCCAACTTGATCTATAAGTATCACATATTCTTCCAGTATTTGTGTTCGATCACTTATTCACAAGAGGAAAGAAGATATATTATTTGTTGATCTGACGATAATAATATCAACACGTCTTAAGAGTATGCAGTAAAGCTACTAGTATTTTGTCTATATAAGTGTTATCAAGATCTTTAATTTCCATAATTAAATAACTGTATAGAATACAGCATTTATAATTTCGACTACATAAGAGTTGTCGAAGTTTGAAAATTAAAGTTGAATTTTAGAGTAAGCTCTAAGAATTTTTATTTTGTCTGTATGAATGTTAATAAAAGTTTGGTTTTGTCTGCATAAGTGTTATTAAGAGTTTTTTTTACATTAAGGTTATCAAGAGTTGTAAAATTAATCTTTAATTTTTACATGAAGAAACGACCTTATACTTGCCAGCCTTTTACCTTGAAAAGGTTTGTTTGGGGGGGGGGGGAGAGATTTCATTACTTTTAAAAGGTATATAATATGTAAATTACAAAGAATAGTTAACATCAACTAAATAAGTAATAAATTTAAAATATTAATGTACATTTGCTCATGGATTATTGTAATAATAATAATAATTATTTTTTAGACACTATCTGTAGAGTAAATAGTTTTTTTAGATCATTATTATTTACCAAGAAATCTATCTTTTCCACACCACCCTCCAGGTAAATAGAATAGCGCGTTTTTTTCCTTTATTGACACTAAATTTTATGTTAAGTTCCATAATCATTTGTTTCGCAAATATACATCAAAGAAATCTGTACGTCTAAAATTATTGCTAATTAATTAACTGATAACTGCTTTCTCGAAAGCATTTGTTCGTTACGTATACTATTGTCATGCAGACCATGAGTGATATAGCATTTTAATATTTATACAAGTTTATATCGTATCCTTTACAATTGTTCAATCTATATTATGGAATAATGAAAATAATATTTAGAATAAAAAGAAGTATATGTAAGTTAATTTCCAATATCCCTATGATTCTTTATGATAGATGTATTATCATTTTTAATGCAACCCACCTAATTCGCTAAACGTTTAGAAAACTGTAATCGAATTCAAACTTTATGAAAACCTGTAAAAAATATTGTCAGTAAAGTTGTGGTATCCCCTGTATGACTTTCACATAAATACTTACACGGTTGACATCATAAATTTAGTGTCAATATTGAATAGTGTCATTTAGCAAACAAGTTATAGTTTATTAAATATATTCTAAATTGAGTTCTATTGAGTTCTATTGAGTTCTATTCTAAATTGAATTGAGTCATTTAGCAAACAAGTTATAGTTTATTAAATATATTCTAAATTTATAGCTTTTAAGGTAAGATGTACTTAAAGCAATCAGCTACTTACGTAGTGTTTATTTATGAACTACAATATATACACTAGAGTGACCTAACCAGGCATGGCAAAAAAATTCCATTCCGTTATGATCTGTTGAATGTATATAGATAATATAAATTGTCAAGCCAGTCACTTAGAGGGATAATCTAAAAATTTTCCAGTTGATACGGCTCAGCAGTTTTGAATTATTGAATTTTGAAATTTCTAATCTCTGATTATCTCAATACTGCTAAACTATACCATCTTCAAAATTCTTATACTATCCCTCTAAGTAGTGGGCTTGAAAACTTGTATGATCTTTTTACCTTTTAGGAAAAGAGACGCTCAACCCACATTCTGGAAACTGCCTGAACTCTGGCATTCTGAAAATTAAAAATAACTATTTTTGAATTGAGCAAATCAATCAGAGGGATAGCATATGAAATTTAAAGTTAATCGTCTAGACCAATTTTTAGCTCTTCGATTTTGAATGCCTTATATGATGATTATTTTGAAATTGGTCTATGTGGTAAACTTCAAATTTCTCATGATATCCCTCTGATTGGTATGTTTAACGAAAACTTAGTTATTTTTAATTTTCAGAGTGACCAAAATGCTTCTGAGTGATTCTACGTATAAACCTTTTAAAAACAAGTGTTCAACTTGATCGATCATCAATATCGACGACACAAACATTTGAAAAGATAGCTTAACTCATTATAAAAGAACCTGTGAAAGTCCCAGAATATCACAGGTCTTGGTTTCTCTGTGAGAAATAAATATAACAGCTCATTTATTAAAAAGCACAAGTTTATTAAAAATGACTTGCTAAAAAAATGTAGGTAAAACAGTGAAATATTAGCGTAATCCAGAGCAATTTTGTTGCACGACATTATAAAAATACTATAGAATATCCGTATACATTCAGTTTTAACATTTACAATAATTAAAATAAACTAATCAAGATTTTATACTTTGAAAAGCGCACCCGGGTGCCATATACTCCATATGTAATAGTTTCAAGGATATTTGACTTATATAAAAGTCAATAAATCATTAATTATAATCAATACATCCATGCTCATTAATCATTTTTATTTAGTTTCATTTAAAAATAAATTTTAAAAAATATTTTTGAAGACAGAGCAAATTAAGCTCTAGCAGAAGGAACTATCTTTCCATCTCTCTCTAATAAATGCATAAATGTACCAAAATTAGACTTTGGAACAATTTAAAAAATTTTTAGGAAATATTGACGGTAATTGAAAAACAAAATAAAACACTTTCTCTAGCTATTCATAAGAATCCCTTTCGACGAACAGCCTGAGAGTCTACCTCCCAGGAGACGATAGGAAAAGTTATAAACTATTCATATATACTTAAACAACTTAGAAACTTTCATGCATGAGCGATGCATATTCTTGACACTTCACTAGCTTCTCACAATAGAAAATAATTTTTTCCTTTTATAAACTGAATATTCTCTGAACCAAGAAAATAAAACACTTTTACTATCTATTCATAAGAATTCTTTTCGACGTACAGCCTCAGAGTCTATCTCCCAGGAGATGATAGGAAAAGTTAACATAAGCATTTCCACAATTGTAGAAACTTTATTGCGTGGAAGATTGAATATAATCGTAACAATCAACCAACTTGTCACATCACAAGAAAATTATATAAACAGGAAATTCTGTAAAAATTTTCTTTGATTCTTGGACGATGAAAATACAACACTTTCACTAGCTTCTCATCAGGATCTCTTTCGACGAATAGCCTGAGAGTCTACCTCCCAGGAGACGATAGGAAAAGTTATGAATTATTCATATACACTTAAACAACTTAGAAACTTTCATGCATGAGCGATGCATATTCTTGACACTTCACTAGCTTCTCACAATACAAGACAATTTTTTCCTTATACTGAATATTCTCTATGTTAAAACTTTCTTCGATTCTTGAACCAAGACAATAAAACACACTAGCTATTTGTAAGGATCCCTTTCGATGTATAGCCTGAGAGTCTATCTCCCAGGAGACGATAGGAACATTTAATAATTGTTCATAAGCACTTCCACAATTGTAGAAACTTTATTGCGTGGAAGATTGAATATAATCCTAACACTTAACCAACTTGTCACATCACAAGAAAATTATATAAACTGGAAATTCTGTATAAATTTTCTTTGATTCTTGGACGATGAAAATACAACACTTTCACTAGCTTCTCATCAGGATCCCTTTCGACGAATAGCCTGAGAGTCTACCTCCCAGGAGACGATAGGAAAAGTTATGAATTATTCATATACACTTAAACAACTTAGAAACTTTCATGCATGAGCGATGCATATTCTTGACACTTCACTAGCTTCTCACAATACAAGACAATTTTTTCCTTATACTGAATATTCTCTATGTTAAAACTTTCTTCGATTCTTGAACCAAGACAATAAAACACACTAGCTATTTGTAAGGATCCCTTTCGATGTATAGCCTGAGAGTCTATCTCCCAGGAGACGATAGGAACATTTAATAATTGTTCATAAGCACTTCCACAATTGTAGAAACTTTATTGCGTGGAAGATTGAATATAATCCTAACACTTAACCAACTTGTCACATCACAAGAAAATTATATAAACTGGAAATTCTGTATAAATTTTCTTTGATTCTTGGATGATGAAAATACAATACTGTCACTAGCTTCTCATCAGGATCCCTTTCGACGAATAGCCTGAGAGTCTACCTCCCTGGAGACGATAGAAAAAATTACACATCCACTTCAAGAATGTAGAAACTTGCTTGAAAGGTGAACCCAGGAGTCGATAGAAAAAGTAACATATTCACTTCAACAACGTAAACTTTCTTCAAAGATGAATTCTTAACACTTTACTAGCTGCCACGTCACAGAATAGTTATTTCTTTATATAATCTAATAGTAAAAAAACCTGAAAAATAAAAGGATATATTTTAACAAAGAATCAGTTCATGAATCTTTCATGTATTGTATATTTAAAAAAAAAGTACAACTAAATACTTATCTAATTTGAGGCTATTAGTCTTGTTTGTGAAAATTTTTCATAATTATACCTGTCAGTTTTTAAATATTTCATCAAACCCAGCTTTATAAATTGTATATTATGTTGAAAATAAAATCACTTTGGTACTTTATTTTGTACAATACTTATTTTTCTTTAACACTGCATATGTGTTATTGTATTGAAAAATCAAAAAATGTGAATACTATCGTCTGCTCTTCTGTACACTTGATGAACTGTATAGATGCAAGCAATAGTATACGTAGAGCTGACGTCACGAACTATGACGTACTTCCGGGGAGAACATTTTTCGCCACGGGAGAAGAATTTTCGCGTTGAAGAATTCGTGACCCCGAACCTTCATTTCATAATATCTTTTGATAGAAGCCATTTCACAATATATGATCCTGAAGTGATTTTGCTAGTTTTATTCCAAGCTTTCATTTGAGTGCTCATAAGTGAGAAACAAAGCTCTTAATGCGAAGAAAACCGAATGTCACATCTCCAACAGGGCCTATGAGACGTATATAGGGTCTGGCTATAGCGCCCGACGGCGGCGTATGTACTGACGTACCTTATACTTGCCATCGAGGCGCTACCGCGCCCCTTGATAAATTACTCCTCGAGCCAAAAAAGTGACTGGCGCATACAGCCGCAGATACTCGCAAAATTCAAGGACACAAAAATATCAAGTGTCAAGAATTTTGCGATTATCAGCACCTTCCCCGCCAGCGAGAACGAACGACACGTGCGGTGCCGACGCTGCACTCTCTCGATTACTCTGTTGCCAGGGCTCATTAAGCCCCATAGGAAAGAGAGAGAAAGTAGAGAGAGCGCAGTGTAGGAGAGGGTCGCAGCAATTAGGAGAGGGGAGGTGAAGCGTACCCTCCGACACGGAGCGAAGTGTGCAAATACTTCACTCCGGAGAGCCGTCCTAGTGACAACTCCAGATTTTTTTAGTTAGATTCAAATTTTGCCATCAAATTGTCTTTGGGACTTTACTTAGTTTAATCATTAGATTCAATTAATTAGTTTATTTTGACTCGTTGGTTCACTTCAAAAAAATAGATTTTACTTTTTTTTACTCAGACGAAACAGACAAGCGTCGTGCGAACTTGGAGTACGCACACTACCGATGCGCTTTGACTCGCGCTAGTTTTCAATTTAATTAATTTTTTTAGACTTGTGTCTCTTCATTTCATTAGTTTAAATCGTTTGTTACGGAGGAGAGCTAAACCCCCCCCCCCCCACCGTAACAACATCACACCCTGAACTTTCTATTATGAAAGTTAAGCAGCATGAGGCATGGTTCCTACGTGGATGGGTGACCGCAATGAAGCAAATCTCTTCAATTCGAAAAATTCTTTTTTTTAGTTATGGACTATATACTTATGGACAAATTGATACTAATCCACTGTACAAAGAATTTTCTAGAATGTTTTTCCACTATTAATAGTGATGATTTAATTGAAAATTTTATGCATAATTTTATACACAACGTTTTGCATACATTCCTGAAGATTTCTACAAAGGTGAAATGTATGTGCAAGAAAGGTGCCAGTGGAAATGTACATATTTCTGCGCAAATTTGTGCAGATGTTTATTCTGAAATTTGTACATATTCGTACACCTAGTATTCTATTCAAATTCATGTACGTTTCCGTGCAGATATTCTTATACGCTTATCTACAGATAACTCATATATACTTATAGAATTCCCTACATGATTCCCTATATAATTCACTACAAAATTTTCTATATATTTTTTTGATAAAGGAGGTATAGAAGCATATTATCTGCACAAATTTTTGTATAGAGATGTTTATTATATAGTGTTCCAAAAATCTACACAAATATTTATAGATTCTTCTACTAGGACTCTTTACCAATATCTATAGAATATTTGTACAGAGTATTCCACATATATGTGAGCAGTTCCGTGCAGATTATTCTACAAATTTATCTATAGAGCAATCTGCACAGATACATGTATAATTCCCTGCACAATCCTCTGTATGTTTACCTACAATATTCTGCAGGTTTTTTCATAAGGGAATATATAAAAGAATTGCATCAACCTTTGTTCAGAGCAATGGAGTAGGAGTGAATTCAAGATGGTAGAAGGTGATAATTAAGTAGAAGATAATTGGAGAGGTAATATTGAATTGGTTGTACCTCACGTATTGGAGAGATGGATGGGGCTCCTATAAATATAAACTATCATTTCATATCTACATCATTATGATAGTAAACAATATACAGTAAACATCTACATGGTTAACAATATAACAGGTTATATAAGTTTATGCAATCATCAGTGTTAAATGGATAAGTTGAGAAAAAATTTCTCCTCTAGAAAGAATAAATGACAGGGACGTCAATTTCTCATCGAGTCGAAAACATTGAATAAAAAAACTTTTGTTTCCTTCTCACAAAATAATGAAATTCGTGATGATTCAAAAAAACAAAAATCTGGCTTTGAAGATAATTTCTGTTCATATGAAAATTTTGGTGCATACTTTAGTTATCGCGGACATACTGAAACATGATATAAATATAACTGAAATGAGATATTCACACACATAGGAATGATGGATCGAGGCTCCTACAAATACAAAGCTACAATTTGTTACTTGCATCATTATTATGCTAGTAAACAGTTTACATTAAGCATTATTAATAGACTTGTTCAACAATGGGTAAAAGCAAAGGAGAAAAGATAGAGGTGAAATACCGGAAAGATTCTGGTTTCCCAAAACGTTTACCACAATATTCGTCGAATATTGGTAAATATCCGAAAAAACAAGTATATGAACCATTTGGTCCTTGTACGTCAAAAAAAGACTGCATTCAGCTCGTATTCTTCAAACACTAACTCTGCCTGATTGGGATGGCTATAAAAAAATTTAGATTGGACAAGTCTCAAAGCATGAAAGTAGTGTATATTTTTGAAAAAAACAAAAAATTATAATCTGAAAAACTATTCATGCAATTATATGCATGTGATGTGTATTAATGATTCTCTGTGAAATTTAGACTTAAATTTTTGTCCCTTCAAAAAATACGTTTTAAACATAAATTACTGTAAGTATCTCTTTTCAGATTTCTTGCGTAACCCATTTTCGAATTTCAGGTATTGTGATCAAAATTCATGAAAATAGGAGTTTACAAATTTTGTTGCTTTTCAAAATTTGTTAATTGTATAGAAAAACATTTTTTGTCAAAAATACGTATGACGTTTTCACTTGAAAATTATGTCTAGTTTTCAGCAAAAATACTTTCAACTTCATCTTACCTGCAAATAATTTATAAACTAAACTTTCAAATGGGTAAAATCAAGGTTTTGGTATCGGCTAGGGTGGTCACAAACTCATTGATGTAGCTTTCTTGAATATAAAAAAAATGTACATTATTCCACAAATAACAGTCGACATTGTTCTTTAAATACTACAAACATTTTTTGAAGTTTCAGAAACATTAATGTCTATGTTTTCAGAAAATATATGGATTATTTTTAAACAGAATGCTAGGAAAAACAATATTCGTGTCTTTTCTTATAATTTTGCTTCCATTTTGCGTTAAAAATTCATAAACATCAATAAGTTGAGGAAAAAAATTTCGTATAAATATATGGCATACTCACAGATATTTAGCTTAGAAAGGAAGCAAAACTAACAAAACTTTTAAGCATATATTTTATGTTAAAATACTGTTTACATTTTCTCTGCATGATTTTACAAATAAAATGCAGGAAAATAGTTTCATGAATTTTGGTGACGATTCAACTTTGGTTCAAAATTTCAAATTCATTGAATTTCGTCCTTCATTCATTGAGGCGTCATTGATTCATTGAAGTCTTTTATAAAAGACTATTTGATGTACAAGTTTAAAAGTATATTTTATGAAGTATATTTTATTTAATTTTTTATTTTATGAAATAATTTTAGGTTCGAAAATTATCTAAGTATATCGTACAGAACAAATTATTGAAAATACAAAAAAAGAAAGGAAACACGTTAATTTTATGATTTGTAACTTTCAGTAACTTTATCATTAAAATTATAGCGAATTTTAATTCTTTTCATCTTCGATTACACATGGACGTACTCATATAGTTTCATTACTGCAGTTGTCATTTTTTAATCAGCCTTTAGCTTATATATTAATTATTCTGCTCAGACCTAAACTGAATACAAACTTTATGTATAAAAATACATTTTCTCGTTTACGATTCAAATAATATGAAAATAATCTTGACTACTTGATAACGATCCCAAAATCTTTTGAAACTATTTTATTTACGTTGTAAGTTATTATTTATTAAAATATTGTAGAGTAGTACTATTGCTTGTGATAATGTAGGAAAAATATCTCGCCGCAGCTTAAAATATGCTTTCAAATAATTTATGCATAAGTTTATTTTATATTTCAGCAATATAATTACGATCGATTTTATAGATGACATATACAGGAACAACATATTATTTGTTTATAACAGAATTAATGATGATCGTATAAAGACAAAATGAATTAATTAATAGTTAGTCAATATTTACATTGCATAATTAATTAATATTCTACTGAAATACTTATACAATAACTTCATATAAAAGTATATATTATAATAAAAGTTGATATTTTAAATGAAAATCCTTCAAAAATAATAGAAGTCAATCATCAAAATAAACTTATTTTAGAAATCATATTTTATAATTATAATTTATTAGATACAATTAAATGTACTTTAATATAAAATAAATAAATATACAACTATTGGCTTGCACATCAAAACATTGAAAATTTATTAAAAACATTCCTTCTTATATATACTGGTTGCAACATTGTGTATTAAACGAAGTAGTTCTGATACAACACTACTAATTTGCATTTCTGTATTATTCTACTTACTTCAATATTGTTTGTATGTAAAGAATCAAAAGTTTCAGTTTTGTAAATATGGTTTCGTAATTTAGATGGCTTCTTTTGAAGTGTGCTTGTATCAATTTCCTTCATGATTTGTTAAATGTTTATGATAATTTGAAAACTGAAAATAAAACAATAATTAATAAAATAGTTATTTCTCTTTTTATTCGTGTATAATATTGTATACACGCGTACAAAGACACGCATAAATATATAGATATAAACATTTGTATATTTATAAGAATTTGTATGAAATCACATACATATACACATACAAACACACATATATACATATACATCTCACAAAACATAAGTATAACCCTATAATTACATTTATAATTTGTCAATGGATTAGAGTTGAAAATCTTAGCACGAATATTGAATCCAACTTTAAAAAACGATATCTTATACCATAGCATCGATTGAACTATATATCTCTAGCTGCGGAATAAAAGCATCAGTTTATGAACACGAAATATAAATATTTCTAAAATATAAATGTACATTCGTTATTTTTCTTAAGAGAAGAGTTAGTTGCACTTTGAACATTCAAAAATAAAACTATGAATTTTAGTTTTATAATCGTTTTGTTTAAAATTCTTCCCAATTTCTTAACTTTTTTATTTAGTACAAATATTTTTTTTTAAATTTCGTACTCATATTTGATACGAGAGATAAAAACGTTCATAATTTGGACTATTTTTAACGGTTTAATAGTCGAATTATCATAAATTCATTGCTAAAAAATTAGAATTTTCTTAAAAGTGTTTTGCACGCTAGGTTTTAACTTCGACTAGGCAAAAAATTGATAAATTCTCATGATGCCAAGCAGAATAAAGTTACGAATTCCTATTTACAAATAAAATTCTTTAAATTATTAAATTATATTTATTAAATTATTTTTAACTATTACGTAAAAAAATAAACATCAATTTTTTTAACAAAAGTTGTCCAGCAATTTTTAAAATGAAAGTACCTTTAACACTTATCAGAGGTTGTTGAAGATTTTACTTTCATCCAACCTCAAGGATGCATCTTTGTCGTTTATTTTCGGACAGAAGAACGTAAAATATTCTACCTACTGCTGTAGAAAATGCATTTTCATTAAATGAGCAGTCTACGGACGGAGTCAAAGGCTAGTTCCGTAAGCTCGTTTCGTTAAAATACTTGTAACGAAAGCACTTTCTCTGCACTAAGTACGTAATATATTATTTATTTAGGAATTGGAGTTCATAACTTTATTTAGCTTGCTTTCATAAATATTCAAAAATTTTTATAAAATTTATACAATTTACACATCGTCCTTATTTCTTTTTCCAAATGAAAGTAATAAATTTAAAGAAATATTTGTACTGAATAAAATAGGCAAGTATAAGGTTGTTTCTTCATTTAAATTATAGAATAGCTTTCAAAGCCGCCACAACCCTTATGTAGCCAACATTCTAAGTGTTTATTCTATCATCTAAATTAAAAGTTTTCAAACTCTCCACAGTTCTTCTAACCCGTTGATAAGACTTTATATGACTTATATTATTCTTTGAAAAAATCATTAAATTTCAATATTTTTTTAAAAAAAAATTCTTTTGGCTCGAAGAGACAGATAAATTCATAAGTATATTAAGAGTTTATATGCTTACACCCATCAACTTGGAACCTCAAAAAACTCTCTTTAATAAAATATGCATGTACGTAAACAGCGTCGTATTAAGGGTACATTGAAATGACAACCATTTTTTTAGTATTACTTCACTACCAATTAAATTTTAATTTTAATTTTCAAAAAAGAAAGTTGTGCTATCAATAAATAAATTGGCAAGTTTCTTTTATAATGTTAAGTTCGCACACAAAACTTAAAGCTAAACACAAGAAAAGGGGGAGCGAGCGATCCGAAAAGCACACAGGCGTGCTTAGCCACGCTTCAAAGTAAGCGCAATCGAAAAAATGCCACGAATTTTAGTAATGAATAAGGAGGGTGCAAACAAGTTTCAAACCACGAACAATTTATTAGTATATTTACTTCAACTTTTACCTTGAAATTTGTAAAACTGGGCTACTGGGCTAAAGCGTCAAAATCAGTGTGAAAACCCAATTGAGAGTAAAGCGAAACAGCGGCGATGTCCAGGAATAGTTACCCCTATAACATCCAATATTTTCGGAACATTGCCTCAACGTTGCTTTTTAAGGATCGAAAATTAAGGAATATTGCAATTGCCCACAGAAATACTGTTATAACCTTTAAGCAATGTTGCCACCGAACGCTATGTCCACTTTTTCATTGCTTTTAAAGTAGAGTTGCCTTAAACAACGAGATTGCAATGTTTAAGCAACATTGCCATAAAATTACTAAATGTTTGTACAACTTTGTACGAGAGTAAAAAAAGTGATTTACTTTTTGCTTGTTTGTAACCCGTCGTTGCCATTTACGGATTTCTACAGTATTTTATGAATATCGCACCAACACAAAAATATTTTTGTTTTAATATTGCTACAGAGCGTTGTTAAAAATCATTATTTAAGCGACATAGCCACAACATTAATCAATAGGTTCATAACTTTGTTTCATGATTCATTAATTTTTTTTGATATATAGTTTTATAAATCGTATATTTTAAGGTTTGAAACAATATTTCGGTATATGGATGCTATGATATGCAGTATTGCATCAATATAAAAATACATTTTTTTAAATATTTTTTTAGAACGTTCAACAATTACCACTTTTGCAACATAGCCACAATAGTAATAAATATTGTCACAACTTTGTTTCGTGATTCATTAAATTTTCTTTATATAAAAATTTATTAAATATATATATTATATATTATATATTATGTTATATACAAAATTAATTATAATAAAGCATGAAACTTAGTTAGGAGAATATTGATTAATGTTGTGGCTATGTCGCTGAAGCGATAATTTTTTAATAACTTTCCATATCAATATTTAAACAAAAAATAGTTTTGGGTTGGTGCAATCTTGAAGCAATGTTTCATATCGTAGCACCCATATACCGAAATCTTGTTATAAACCATGAAACATACTTACGTACGTTTTTCTAAACAGTTGAACAATGATGCCAATACGATACAATTTATAAAACTACATATATACAAAAAATTTAATGAACCATGAAACAAACTTATGAGAATATTTATTAATGTTGTGACTATGTTGCTGAAGCGAGATTTTTTGAAAAACGTTCCATAGCAATATTTAAAAAAAAAGAATTATATGTTGGTGCTATGTTAATGCAATGCTGCATATCATAGCATCCGTGTACCGAAATATTATTTTAAACCTTAAAACATACGATAGGATTTATAAAACTATATACAAAAAAAAATTAATGAATCATAAAACAAAGTTATGAACCTATTGATTAATGTTGTGGCTTTGTCGCTTAAATAATGATTTTTAACAACGTTCTGTAGTAATATTAAAAAAAATTTTTTCAAAATTTATTCAAAAAATTTCCTACATTACAAAAATATTAAACATTCTGATATATTTATATACATGTGTCTATATATCAATCTAAATAAACAATTATTTAATAATTATTACTTTCTGTCGATAAGATCAAAATTTTCATCATTAAAATTTTTATAAGTTACCGCTTCCAGCTGTATCGTTAAGCACGAAAATCGCGGAAATTCATAAATGCATTACAAAAAATATAATGTTTAATAAGGGTGAGATGATCTTTTAACCTTCGCGTATTTGCTGTACTCGTCACCAAAGCGCTCCACGCGTTCGCATTCGCCTCATGCGTACTCGCTGGCACCTCGTGCTGCAAAACACACTCAGGAGAAAAAGACTGTCTCCTCAACATAGGTAAACAATATACTAATTACTGCCACCGCACTGTACCGAACCAAGTCGCAGCGAAAAATGTAGGCGAAACCGCTAAATTTGCAACTTATTGTTAATTTAATAAATAAATAATAAGTGTGCCGGGTCGGGACTGATTGCACGCTCTTTTCCATGTTTCTGAGAAGATTTCTGCAAATTTTTAGCGTTGCCGCACTGTACCGAGCCGAGCTACAGCGAAAAATGTGGGAGAAGCTGCTTAATTTGCGAGTTATTGTTAATTTGATAAATAAATAATAAGTGTGCCGGGTCGGGACTAATTGCACGCTTTGGGTTTGGAGGCCGAATGATGATGGCGGGAGATGCGGGGAGCATTGGAACAGAGGTAGTGGCACACCGCTCCGTGCTCTCTTGTGTATAGCCAACATGAATAAATATAGTGATTGGCTGGCGTGACGGAGCGGCACATCCCAGTGGGAGGCCGAAGAGTCCGAGTTGCTAGGCGACGCTCCGGCCATACTGTATCGGCATCAATATGGTTATGGAAGGGACGTTTGAACGCGCGGCGCGGACTCTTGGACTTACTGCCTGGCATAACATTAGTGCCACTTCTTTGTTTTGTATGTGAACCTAGTATGCCGTGCTATTGCGTTTGGATCTTCGTTACTCTGTTTAAATTTATTATATATGTTTGCGTATAGTCCTGAGGGTTGGGTATATAAGCGATTATAAATTTCGGGGAAGCCAGTCGTTGTCTGATCTCCTCCGGTGTAGCACTGCCATCGAGCGGCACCGGGTACTCTGCAAAAAAATTTCGAGTCGTTGCCACACGTAAGAGAGGCTTCTCAACTTGTTGAGAAGCCTCTCTTAGGTACTCTCTTAGTACTGTTTCATTAGGAACGACAGCTACATGGTCGTCATGATGGCGTAGTAATTTTATATTTAGAAGTTTTAATTATTTAAGGTAAATTGTTAATTTAAATTCTATCAAGTGTAAAAATTGTTATTTATTCTAAAAATTGATATTTTAAATTTTATTATTGTAAAAATTTATACAGCCCTGAAGAAGACCGGCAATCGGTCAAAACGACAGCAGAATAAAAACTTTGGCTCGAAGAGATGCATCTATTCATTTCTCCTACAAAACCAGTCGAGCGATAGAAGCAATTTTAATAACTAATTCCACGCTCTTTCCCATGTTCCTGAGAAGATTTCTGAAAATTGTTAGCATAGCCGTACTGTACTGAGCCGAGCTACAGCGAAAAATATAGGAGAAACCGCTACTTTGACTTATTGTTTATTAAATAAATAAATAATAAGTGCGCCTGATCGAGACTGATTGTAGACTCTTTCCTGTGTTACTCAGAAGATTTCTGCAAATTTTTAACGTAGCCGCGCTGTACCGAGCCGAGCTACAGCGAAAAATGTGGGAGAAGCTGCGTAATTTGCGAGTTATTGTTAATTTAATAAATAAATAATAAGTGTGCCGGGTCGGGACTGATTGCACGCTCTTTCCAATGTTTCTAAGAAGATTCCTGCAAATTGTTAGCGTAGCCGCACTGTACCGCGCCAAGCAACAGCGAAAAATGTAGGCGAAACCACTAAAGGACCCCGGCGGAATCATATGGGAGTATGGGTCCCAGTAAATTTGTATGTAACAGTAACCAAATTGTAGGTTTTGATGTCCTGAATATTAGTTCTCATGGGCCCGAGTGGCGACTATGGGCCGTTTTTGAGAAAATAACGATCAAAGTCGACGTTTTTCAGCGGAGGTTGGGGCGGCCGCGCGCGCTAGTTCAGACAGCTGTTCGCTAAGTCACATGCAACAGGTTTCTGTTCTTATTTGCATAACCCTACAACTCTAACGTGACAAGTCACTATGCATCAATATTCGCGCGTTTTGAATTACATCGGAATCATATTTTAAAGTGCATCAGTACCAGTGACTCACAAGAGTCAACTTGCGAGAGCAAAGGAGGTCTGAGCAGTTCGAGCGGTGGGTTGCACTTTTCCGGCTGCCGTTCAAAAGTATCTCGCAATTCTACTCATCCGCAATACTTACACCTATACGCAAAGCAGGCGTGAACCCTCCAGGAGTAATTCTAGATAATGCAAGAATTAACCGAGTGTATTTCTATATAATAGAGAACCCACCGGTAGTCTTTCTTGGCAACAGAAAATACTTCCTACTGCAACAGTACATGCGTACCATGCACGCAGATAAAAACGTCAAGGCCGCCGCGGCCTTGTTTGCCCGGGCGTACACAAATATCCGCGCTTACCGCGTCGCGCGTAACCACGCGGGGACATGTACCGGGAATCGTAGACACTCGCTCTCACGCCTGTGACGTCAGAAGCGAGCATTCCGACCATAAAATGTTATTAAAATTTTTTTAATTTTGACGAGAATATTGTACTAAACTGTTTCATGAAAATAAATATCAACTTAAATCAATTGTATGATAGAAAGTAAATTATCGATCTAATAAACGAGCGAGAGCGGTTGGCTCTCCGAAAAGGACGGATTGGGCGGATTGACCGGACGAATCGGCATTGGTTTTAATGTTATGAAAATTATTTAAATTCTATTAAAAAATTTTGTGTAAAACTGTTCCTATGAAAACAAATATCAACATAAATCGATTTTATGATAGGAAATAAGTTTTCGATCTACTAAACGACAGAGCGGTCAGTTTTCTCTAAAGGACGGATCGGGTGAATTGGCGTATAGGCTTTTCCTCAAATGTTGTACAAATTCCGAAAACTTTAGTAAGGGATTGTACAAAACAGGTACATGTCAGATAAACTACATTAATTAAGCATATTTCAGTAAAAAACTTTTCAAATCAGTCAATGCGTGAGAGCAGTTGGCTCTCCGGAAAGGACGGATCGGGCGGATTGACCGGATCGGCTTTGGATGAAATGTTATTAAAAGTTTTTTAATTTTTATGTTAAAATTGTACAATACTGTTCCTATGAAAACAAATATCAACATAAATCGATTGTATGATTGGAAGTAAGTTTTCGATTTAATAAACGAGCGAGAGCGGTTGGCTCTCCGGAAAGGACGGATCGGGCGGATTGCGCGGATATGCACTCGCTCGAATGTCATACATCTTCCTTATACATTATTGAATAATTCTAGGAAATTATAGACACCAAGAAATTTTATTTTTTAAGAGCGTCAGAGTCTGATAAAATGTAAAATAATAAACCAGTCCGAGCGGCCGATTATTCTCTGAGCATCTCCCATTACTCTGCGCAGCATTTCCAAATCAGTTGGCAAGTGGAAATACCCGGTCCAACTACCCACACTCGGGCTCCGCCGCGGCCGCTTATCGCGCGCGCGCTTTGTTTTTCGTACTATGACGACAATGTTTTTTCAATTAAAATTGACGCATCGCGATCGGGTTTTTTACGTTTTACGTAGTTTTACATCTATAGAATATAATCTGTATATTAATTTTGTCGAAAGTCTAGGTTATCATGGAAAATGTTCTTTGCAAGTTGGAGGTTTTACGTCCGACTTGTAACGTATAGATTCACAAGGAGATAATCTGTTATGAAGAAATACTCCCGGATGATTTTTTCATTATAAAGAAAGACTACCGGAAGGTTTACCATTATCGAAAAATACTCTAGGAAGGTTTCTCCATTATATAGGAATACTGGCGGTGGCTTTCTCCATTATCTAGAAATACTCTCGGAGGATTACTCAGTTATCAGTATAGATTCACGAAGAGATACTCTGTTATGAAGAAATACTCCCGGATGATTTTGTCATTGCAAAGAAAGACTACCGGAAGGTTTTTCCATTATCGAAAAATACTCTCGGAAGATTTCTTCATTATCTAGAATTACTCCCGGAGGGCTTTTACATTATCAAATACTCTCGGAGGGGTTCTCGGTTATCAGTATAGATTCAGGAAGAGATACTCTGTTATGAAGAAATACTCCCGGATGATTTTGTCATTGCAAAGAAAGACTACCGGAAGGTTTTTCCATTATCGAAAAATACTCTCGGAAGATTTCTTCATTATCTAGAATTACTCCCGGAGGGCTTCTACATTATCAAATACTCTCGGAGGGTTTCTCGGTTATCAGTATAGATTCACCAAGAGATACTCTGTTATGAAGAAATACTCTCGGATGATTTTTTCATTATAAAGAAAGACTACCGGAAGGTTTTTCCATTATCGAAAAATACTCTAGGAAGGTTTCTCCATTATATAGGAATACTGGCGGTGGCTTTCTCCGTTATCTAGAAATACTCTCGGAGGATTACTCAGTTATCAGTATAGATTCACGAAGAGATACTCTGTTATGAAGAAATACTCCCGGATGATTTTGTCTTTGCAAAAAAAGACTACCGGAAGGTTTTTCCATTATCGAAAAATACTCGCGGAAGGTTTCTCCATTGTCTAGAATTACTCTCGGAGGGTTTTTCCATTATCTAGAAATACTCTCGGAGGGATTCTCAGTTATCAGTATAGATTCACGAAGAGATACTCTGTTATGAAGAAATACTCCCGGATGATTTTGTCATTGTAAAGAAAGACTACCGCAAGGTTTTTCCATTATCGAAAAATACTCTCGGAAGATTTCTACATTATCTAGAATTACTCCCGGAGGGCTTTTACATTATCAAATACTCTCGGAGGGGTTCTCGGTTATCAGTATAGATTCACCAAGAAATACTCTGTTATGATGAAATACTCCCGGATGATTTTGTCTTTGCAAAGAAAGACTATCGGAAGGTTTTTCTATTATCGAAAAATACTCTCGGTAGGTTTCTCCATTGTCTAGAATTACTCCCGGAGGGTTTTTCCATTATCTAGAAATACTCTCGGAGGGATTCTCAGTTATCAGTACAGATTCACGAAGAGACCCCCACCCCTTTTCCTGTAGGCCGGTACGAGCGCAGGCTGGTACGAGCCCACCGTATATAGATATACATACAGTGCCGGTACGAGCCCACTGTATATAGATATGATTATAATGCAATGATTAAAAAGGTATTTCTAATTAGTTCAACAAATAATTATGTTAATATATGTGTCTTCTTTTACCTCGTAAATGAGTGAATCATAGACACTGAAAGAACATGATGCTTATACATGAAGCTGAATAACTTGAAATTTTCATCTATCTATATCAATATGAATGCGTAAACATCTTTGCTTGAAAGAAAGTTATGATATCAATAAAGAAATTGGCAAGTTTTTGTTATAAGTAGCAATTGAGTTGATATAAATAAATAATTGTCTAAATCGGAGAAGGATTATAAATATATATGTATTCATCATTATAAACACTCGACCAAATTGTGACATGTGAAAAGGTGGATAGCCTGTGAAAAGATACTGTCGGTAGAATTGTCGGAATAACTGCGATTGCCGCCACGTCCTGCGCATTCCAGCTGACGTTTAATGACTGATCACTCTTACGCCGTATTTAGTGTGGGAGGTTAGGTCACCTTACTTCCGGTAAATAGAGCGTTCCGTGACCGGTCACAAACATGCGCAAAGCATAGCACTAATTCGATATTATTCAAAGTTCAATAGTATCCGTGTGTACATATAGGAATGATGTTCTTACATGACATTATCACATGAAAAATGTGCCCATAATATATTACAGGATTGTTTCGCATTATGAAAACTTTTTCGATTATTTATGGAAGCATAGTGCGGATGTACAATCTACTCTACTTAGTAATTCAGTAAATTTCTATCCTTATTTCATGAAAAATCTATGTCCAAGACGAACATTTGCAATTAAATATAAGATTTAATTCATACAAAAAATCGATCCCACATTTAAAAAAAACAGTAACAAATTCTAGCATGTAGAACGCAATTTTTTTTATGGAAAAACTTGCCGTCCCGTCCTATAATAGATACCGATGGGTACTATCTTAAAATTGTGCATGGTTATCCAAAGTAATTTGTTGTTAACAAAATACTGTTAGAAAATCTCGTATCGGATTTTTCATTCTACATGTATTTACTACTATTCTTAACCAATTTTTGAAGAATTCAAACTTCATCTTGTAATCATTGTAAACACAATTTTTGGTTATTTGTATTTGTATGTATGTTTCACAATAGTATGTTATTATTATCGAATGGTTACAAGATGTTCAATACAAATAATTATTATTATGTATTACAAAAATGTTATAAAATAAATTTCTATGATTAAAGTTCGGAAATCAATCAAGCTAAAAAATATTAAATTAACATTTATGTTTATATTTTAGTTTTATATCCATACTTAATAAAAAAAATAGAACTACAATTTTTATTTGAGGCTATCGTTCTCACAGTTTAACATAATATTATATTATACATAAATATTATATATAAACATATATTATAAGTATATTAAAAATTTTATGAGATTGTTGATTACACTGACATTTAGTAGTTCATCGATTATCTATGATAGGACGGGACGGCAAGTTTTTCCATAAAAAAAATTGCGTTCTACATGCTAGAATTTGTTACTGTTTTTTTTAAATGTGGGATCGATTTTTTGTATGAATTAAATCTTATATTTAATTGCAAATGATCGTCTTGGACATAGATTTTTCATGAAATAAGCATAGAAATTTACTGAATTACTAAGTAGAGTAGATTGTAAATCCTCTCGTTGCTTCCATAAATAATCGAAAAAGTTTTCATAATGCGAAACAATCCTGTAATATATTATGGGCACATTTTTCATGTGATAATGTCATGTAAGAACATCATTTCTATATGTACACACGGATACTATTGAACTTTGAATAATATCGAATTAGTGCTATGCTTTGCGCATGTTTGTGACCAGTCACGGAACGCTCTATTTACCGGAAGTAAGGTGACCTAACCTCCCACACTAAATACGGCGTAAGAGTGATCAGTCATTAAACGTCAGCTGGAATGCGCAGGACGTGGAGGTAATCGCAGTTATTCCGACAATTCTACCGACAGTATCTTTTCACAGGCTATCCACCTTTTCACATGTCACAATTTGGTCGAGTGTTTATAATGATGAATACATATATATTTATAATCCTTCTCCGATTTAGACAATTATTTATTTATATCAACTCAATTGCTACTTATAACAAAAACTTGCCAATTTCTTTATTGATATCATAACTTTCTTTCAAGCAAAGATGTTTACGCATTCATATTGATATAGATAGATGAAAATTCCAAGTTATTCAGCTTCATGTATAAGCATCATGTTCTTTCAGTGTCTGTGATTCACTCATTTACGAGGTAAAAGAAGACACATATTAACATAATTATTTGTTGAACTAATTAGAAATACCTTTTTAATCATTGCATTATAATCACATTTCTTATCAACCTTTACTAAGGGAAAAGTAATAAACGTACACAATAAACCTGCTAGAATATTATTTACATTATTATTGAAAGTTTGACTTTAATTTACATAATGAAAATAGACGTTTAGAATAAACACTCTGAATTTTCACCACATAAGGGATATCGAGAGTTTAAAAATTAACTTTGATTAATATAATAAAATAACTGTATAGATAGAGAAAACACTTAGAATTTTTGTGACATTGAGATATCAAGATTTGCAAAATTAATCTTCAAGTTTTACATGAAGAAACGACCTTATACTTGCCAGCCTTTTACCTTGAAAAAGTTTTTTTTGGGGGGGGGGAGATTTCACTACTTTTAAAAAGTATGTAATACCTAAATTACAAAGAATAGTTAACATCAATTGAATAAGTTATAAATTTAAAAATTAATGTGTATATGCTCACTGAAGATGGCCGCGGCAGTGGTACTAGTATTTGTCACTAGGGCCCTAGTTTTAAAAGTGTGCGCGCGTGCTCAGTCTGTGGCGTCGGTAAGTCGCTCTGTAGTACTGGGGTTATCGACGTTACGTCTGCTATACCGTCAGTGTTTAACCTGTCGCGTGATTAACTTTGTCGCTGCTAAAGTATTTTAAAATTGTTGCTACGGAATCGAAACTCGTACTCAGGAGCAACTATGGATGGTCAGCTACTCCGAGGAGTGATTTATTTTGGGACTTGTACACTGTAGTGATGGGAAACTTGTGCTTTCCCTTGATCGATCATTGCTGTTTGGAGTCAGATAAGTTATTTTTTTTTTTTTTAAATTATTGAGACTTTTTGTTGATTTAAAGCACCGGTGCTTTGTTAAAAGAATTTTGTCTTTTTGTTTTCAGGTCACTGTGTCAATGCTGCTTCGAAATTTATGTGTTACGTCTTAAGAGGATTTTGACGTCTCCCCTGGAATGGCATGCCGAAGCTAGTGCACAAGTTTTCGCTAAAGTTTTTTGTAGTGAGAAGTACAACAGTGTTGTAGAGTGTTTTAATAAACATATTTAATTAATTTACATGACTTGACCAGTGCTTTTGACTTTTTGTAGTTTTTAAATTATGTATGTGTGTGAATAAGTGTAAATCACTATGGTGTTTTTCAATAATTATTGTGTGAATTTGTGGATCTCAAGTGTGATTTGTCGAGAACAAGCAAAAAATGGTATAGTTATTTTCACTTTTTTTCCTACACATAATAATTTAATAATAATTCACATGATAATATAATTCACATAATATATATGATAATTCATATAATAATTTAATTTATGTTAAAGTATTTTGTGTTGTTGGGCTCTGTTTCCCTGGATTTGAATGGACTTATTGGTGTATGTTTATGTCAGACCTATCTGATTGAGTTCGTCTTTTGGAGCAAAGGCCGTCTCTTTCAGATTGCTCTTCCTGGGTTTGACTAAGTTTTGATGTGTAAATAGTGGGTCTCAATAATTGTGCACATTGAATTTAGTTTGTGCGTTGGCTTAATTATTTGTTTTATTGCCTATGGAATTGATAATGACTTTTGCCGACCAAGTTTTGTTTGTGCATGAATAGAGGAATACTTATGAACTCAGTGCTTCGTGCAAGTGCGTTGCTTTAATTTTTTTAAATTATAGTTTGAAAGTTTTATTTGTGGGTCCAATATGGGATATTAATAATGCTTTTGGGGTGCCTGTCTATTAAGTTAACTATTTGCTTGTTTTGATATTTGACAGACTCCTATGCTAAACTACTCTGTGGTACGTTAAACTATTTATACTGAGTTTGGGGTATGTGAAAAAGGCGTTGGAAGTGCAAACTGTGAATGTTTCAACGTCTTTTATCTTGGTACACTGTGTTGAATTACGTTCAATGTTTTCTATTATTATTTACACTCTGTATTATAGCTGACAACCTAATTTACTTTCATCGTTAAATATTTATTCATCACAGCCATAAAATTTATATATACTGAATTTACTGCTAAACCATAATATCAAAGAAAGTATAAAATATATATATAATATACATGTTTGTAAAATACATGTTTACAAAGACCAGAGCTTATATATAATAACTACTGTATTAAGGTACTAAAAAATGTATGTAAAATATCCATAGATTTTAATCACTATTATAATAATGACTACATATAGAAATGAGAGCGAAGAATATATTGAAATAAGTAAGCTACAGTTTGAATATTTCGGTCTTCGCCTGATTTAAAATCTGTTATAGCTATAAAACCTTGTTTTAACATGCTAAAACAATACAATTGAGTTTATCTAAGAACTTATAGTTTTGATTTTTATAGTTATGCACCTGACAATTTAGACCCTAAAGCCATGAAATTGATGGAGTAAGTATATAATATACACATGCTGATTATTGTATAAAACATTACTGTTGCATCAAGCAAGAATATTCTCTATTATATAAACTGAATAATCTCTAAAATCCAACAAAATAAAACACTTTCACTAGCTATTCATAAGAATCCCTTTCGACGAACAGCCTGAGAGTCGACCTCCCAGGAGACGATAGGAAAAGTTATGAACTATTCATATACACTTAAACAACTTAGAAACTTTCATGCATGAGCGATGCATATTCTTGACACTTCACTAGCTTCTCACAACAGAAAATAATTTTTTCCTTATATAAACTGAATATTCTCTGAACCAAGAAAATAAAACACTTTTACTATCTATTCATAAGAATTCTTTTCGACTTACAGCCTCAGAGTCTATCTCCCAGGAGACGATATGAAAAGTTAACATAATAGAATTGCAGCTTGGACTGCAAATTTTGTAGAAACTTTCTCCGATACTTCAGCGATGAAAATACAACACTTTCACTAGCTTGTCACACGAATTCCTTTCAATATACGTATACAGCCTGAGAATTGTAACCTCTCACGAAACAACAGAAAAAATTTAATAATATTGAATAGCTATGTCAACAACCGTAGAAACTTTCGTAGACACATTCTTAACACTACACTAACTTGTCACATCACAAGAAAATTCTTTTCTATAATCTCTTATGTATTTCCTATTAATAATGATCAAATCTTGTGGCGTAGGTAGCATAATCTTTGAATCAAAATAAGAACACGCTTACTCTGTACCAGTTATTATTCTAAACTTAATAATGAATTATCCTTTAATAAAATACTTTTCACTTCACCATCTTGTCACAGGAATTTCTTTAGTATATAACCCTACAGTTGCGTAACCTCGCATTGGAAATAGGAAAACATTGACTGTAAATTCTGTAAAAACTTTCTTCGATACTTAAACGATGAAAATACAAAACTTTCACTAGTTTGTCACATGGAAAAATAGAAACTTTCTTGCATGAAAAATCATTAAATACTTTACACTTCACTAGCTTGTCACATTACGAGAAAATTTTTTCCTTGTATCCTGATAATTGTATGCCTTCCAATCTAATAAAACCTGAAAAATAAAAGAGAACATTTTAACAAAGAATCAGTTCACAAATCCTTTATTTGTATTGTATATTTATATAAATCAAAATAAAACTAAATACTTATCTAATTATGAACTATTAGTTTATGATTGCTTTTCGATTGTGTACAAAAGAATTTAACACTGTTTTAAAATATATATTTAGGTTAAATTTATATTACATTTAACACTGATTTATAATTATTAACAAACGCGCCCCTTGATAAAATTGCTTGCTTATCTATCTATACCTTAGCACTGTGTTATTGTAATCGTCGTCTGCACCACATATCTGTACACAAGTATATATCTATAGCGCTGACGTCACACATGATGACGTATGGCGGAAAACAATTTATCAGGGAGAACAATTTTTTTGACGAGAATTCATGAGCCGGAACTTTCAATTCAGAATAACATTTAATAGAAGCCATTTCACAAAATATGACCCTGATGTGATTTTATTACTTTCGTCTCAAGCTTTCGTTTGAGTAGTTCTATGTGACAAATAATGCTGTCAAAGTGAAAAAAACCGTAAGTCAAGTTTCGAACAATGCCTATGAGATGTATAATAGGGTCTGGCTAGCGCCCGACGGCGGCGTGCGTACTGAACGTACCTTATACTTGCCATCGTGGCGCTACCGCGCCCCTTGATACAGAGTGCCGGCAGGAGCCCACTGTATATTCATATACACGAGACTGGCACGAGCGCAGCGTTGATGCCAGCCCAGCGCATGTTGTTGCTAGAGCCCGCAGCCATCTAGCGGTGACAGACCGATATAGCCCGGCCCGTAAGAGTGTACATGCGTGCAAGAGTGGGGATGGAATGCCGCGCGTAAGAGTATACATGCGTGCAAGAGTGGGGATGGAATGCCGCGCATAAGAGTATACATGCGAATTTTGACGTTATCGCGGAGCCTGGAAAAAGAATCAAAAGACACGGAGATTTACTTCCGGACAGCATTCGAGCTGTATTTTGCGGACCATCAAACTGTGGTAAAACTAACAGCTTACTTGCTCTCATTACGCACCCTAATGGCGTTAGATTCGAAAATATATACGTCTACTCAAAGTCTCTGAATCAGTCAAAGTATAAGTTTTTGGAAAATCTTCTAGAGCCATTAGAAGGCATACAGTATTTCGCGTTCAGCGAGCATGAAGAAGTGGTAACTCCTTACGATGCTCTCTCCAACTCAATCATGATCTTTGACAATGTAGCTTGCCAGAAACAAAACAGTATCAAAGCGTATTACTGTATGGGTAGACATAAAAGCGTTGATTGTTTATCTTTGTCAATCTTATGCACAAGTTCCGAAGCATCTCGTACGCGATAACGTAAATCTGTTGGTAATCTTTCGACAAGATGATTTAAATCTCAAGCATCTGAACAACGATCATGCTAATTCCGATATGAACTACATACAGTTTAAGGAATTATGCTCAAAGTGCTGGTCTGACGATAAGCATAGCTTTTTAATGATTAATAAGGATAGTCCAATCAATGGAGGCAGATATAGGAAAGGTTTCGACTGCTTTGCTATAAATATAGCACGCGCAAAGTAATTAGCAACAGTCTATCGCTATCGATTGACGAATCAACAACAGCATGAGTGATATTCAAAAAGAGAAGAATATTCTGCAGCAGCTAGTGCAAGCTCAAAATGCAGTCAAACGCAATTATGGCATGTTGAAGGCAAACAGACAAGATTTTGAAACAGTCGTTGAGGATACCTTTAAGCCACTTGTCAATCCTTTACATCAGCTTGTATCTAGACAAAAGTCTGTGCCAATACCACCACCACTTAAAAAAAGAAAGGCTTTACTAGATGATACTATAATAAAGAAAAAAAAGTTTGATGATACTTTCGTCAACTCGGAAGATGATGATAGTTTTGATGAAACTTTGAATGATGAAGCTAAGATAGATGACGATAATTTTGAAACACCTGATAATGCTACCGAAGAAGAAGAAGAAGAAGAAGAAGAAGAAGATAAGTATATGCAGATGTTGAAGCGAAAAAAGGATATTGATAAAATTTATGGAGTTCGAAAGAAGGGTAGACAGTGGATGTTTGGTGATTCGCCTATTATCTTTGGTGCAGGGTTCCAAAAATTTGAATTACGCAATTCATAATTCATAATTCCTCAAAGGAATTGTGAATTATTTGTCGCATAATTCATAATTCCTCAAAGGAATTGTGAATTATTTGTGGCATAATTCATAATTCCTCAAAGGAATTGTGAATTATTTGTGGCATAATTCATAATTCCTCAAAGGAATTGTGAATTATTTGTCGCATAATTCACAATTTCTCAAACGAATTGCGAATTATTTGTCGCATAATTCATAATTCCTCAAAGGAATTGTGAATTATTTGTCGCATAATTCATAATTCCTCAAACGAATTGTGAATTATTTGTCGTATAATTCATAATTCCTCAAAGGAATTGTGAATTATTTGTCGTATAATTCATAATTCCTCAAAGGAATTGTAAATTATTTGTGGCATAATTCCTCAAAGGAATTGTGAATTATAAGTCGCACAATTCATAATTCCTCAAAGGAGTTGGGAGTTATGAATTATTTGATGATTTTTTTGATTTGTATAATATTTTCTCCTATATGAGGCAATCTACGCAGAGTCGGACACTTCCCTTCTTAAAAATGTATTTTGAGTGTGCCCTCAAAATTGCCCAGTTTCCATTTTTGAGAAGGGAAGTGTCCAACTCTGCGTAGATTGCCTCATATAGGAGAATATATTATACAAATCAAAAAAATGATCAAATAATTCATAACTCCCAACTCCTTTGAGGAATTATGAATTGTGCGAACAATTCCTTTCAGGAATTATGCGACAAATAATTCACAATTCCTTTGAGGAATTATGAATTATGCGACAAATAATTCACAATTCCTTTGAGGAATTATGAATTATGCCGCAAATAATTCACAATTCCTTTGAGGAATTATGAATTATGCGACAAATAATTCACAATTCCATTGAGGAATTATGAATTATGCCACAAATAATTCACAATTACTTTGAGGAATTATGAATTATACGACAAATAATTCATAATTCCTCAAAGGAATTGTGAATTATACATGGAATTAAATCCGTGAAGGAATTAATTCTTTGAAACCCTGCTTTGGTGATAAAAGCATTAAAGTGAAAGATGGACGATATGCAAAAACTGACGGTTTGATGGAGCTGCTCATAGCTAGAGATCTTAAGAATTATAATCAAACTGATCTGCAAACTTATCAGATTATCCTCGAGTCAACGCATGCTCATAAAAAACAGTACAAAGATGATGAATCGATTCGAGTTCATAACAGTAAAAAATATACAAACATCATAGCGCCTCTGTTTCAGAAGAGAGGAGGAGCGTTACTTAAGGAATGTCTACCTCGATACAAAATCGCTCGATGAAACACCAAAATGGACTACATCTATTGGAACGATCCTAATGAGCTGGTCGATAGGCTTCGCTTACTTATAGCTGAGCAATCAGCTGGTAATCCAAATCATATTTATGAAATTCATTCGATTATTCAAGAGTTACGCGAGGACGGCTATATATATTCAGCGCACAGAGTACTGACAATCATTTTAAAGATGAGCGTCGACGTGTTTGGACGTAATCTGAAGAAGAATGAAGGCAGTCGTGGACCTCAAGGGTTTGGCTTCAAAATCACAACCGATGGTCACTACGACTCGGACAATAAGAGACTATGCAATTTAGCAGCTCCTCGTCAGCAAAATGAAGCAGTCAACTTGGATACTCTTCAAGCAGAAGTTCAAAAAATACTAGAGCTTATTTCTCTATTGGAACAGCAGCTAAGCAAATCAGATGATATCGTTGAAGCACACAGAGACGAGCTCGACTTGATGTTGTTAAGTCAGCAGAGCGATATCGAGACTATAAAAGAAGCTGTAGCACAGATCATGAGTAACATTCACTCTGCAGACGTGTAACATGGATCATAAGAAAGCAGTAGTTGAAGAACTTCACAAGCCCGCTCGTCACAACTATCCTCGTCGAAAGTTTGATATGCGAGGCTTAGATGAGACATGGCAAGCTGATTTAGTTGAGATGAAGCCTTATGCTAAGAAAAATAAAGGTTATAGGTATCTTCTCATAGTCATCGACGTATTCTCCAAGTTTGCGTGGGCTGTTCCCGTAAAGAAAAAGTCTGGTAAAGAAGTTACAGCGGCAATGAAATCAGTGCTGCGTCAAGGTCGAGTACCCAAGAATTTACATACAGACAGAGGTCTCGAGTTTTACTATAGCAATTTTGAGAAGCTGATGAAGCGATACAAGATCAATTTGTACTCGACGTATAGTACTCTTAAAGCTTCTATGTGTGAACGTTTCAACCGTACTCTCAAGAGCAAGATGTGGCTACAATTCAGTATTCAAGGAAATTACAAGTGGCTCGATTTCTAATCTGATTTGTTGGAAAACTATAACAATAGTAAACATCGAACAATTGGAATGAAGCCTAGCGAGGTCTCGCTTGATAATCAATTTGAAGTCATGAAACGTTATACTCGGACAATTAAAAAAGTAAAGCGTCCTAAATTTAAAGTAGGAGATAGCGTTCGCTTGAGCAAAGCGAAGCAAGTGTTCGAGAAGGGTTATACACCAAACTGGTCAACAGAGATATTCACAGTGAGTCGAGTAGCGCCAACGATTCCTCCCACTTATCGTTTGAAGGAGTATCAAGACAAGCCTATTAGTGGAGGATTTTACGAGCAGGAACTGTCAACAACAAAGTATCCTGACGTATATCTCGTTGAAAAAGTTTGGAAGAAACGCGGAAATCAAGTCTACGTCAAGTGGCTTGGATTCGATAAGACTCACAACAGCTGGATTGATGCTTAGGAAAAGAAGACATTTAAAGTGTCGGTGATGCTTTTACGACAAATCGCGTACGTTATTAACTTTGAAGCACATTTTTTGCATGCGATAACATGACCGCATGGAATAAACGCTACTTGAATTTCTTCGTTATAGCATATCTTACAGGCATTCTTGTCATCAATAACTGCTTGACTTGAAACTTGATACTTGTATGGACCACAAACATCACCTCTAGCTGGAGTGCTACCGATCGGACCGTTACCGCAAGGCGCTTTGCCTATGAATCGGCAATGTCCACTCCATCGTTGATGTTCCACCATAGGATCATCTCCATCTTCCCACCGGCACAGTTCAACTTTACATGCAAAGCAACGTACTTTATCGATTTGCTTTGTAAAGTAAAATCCTGCAGCTGCGAGGTGTGCTGGTTCCATATAGTTCAAGGGCCAGTTTTCGAAGCTTCGTAACCTTTCTTCTTCATATCTGTAATCCATGCTTTTTTCTACATTCACTCAATGATGATAAGCTACTGATGAGAATGAGCTCTTCAGACTGCTACGCGTTCTTATGTATATGTCTACTCTCCAGCAGACATCTTGTCGTTTTAAAAGTGGTGAGGGCCCCGACCTCGCCCCCCACCCGTGGGATACAACGAACCAATGAAATTATCTCTCCGTTAAAACGACAAGTTAGCTCACTTAGGCATTACCAAACTCAATACCACAACCACCAAGATAGGTTAGGCTGAGTTTGAGCCTATTCGCAGCATCAGACATCTGATCAAACAAGGTATCGTTCTGCTGGAGAGCAGTGGATACCCTGCCTGGGAGAAACACGTCGAACTCCGTATCCAGGGTAGCCACCACCTTCGTTCCATACTTGGTCATTGCTTTTTTTAGCTCTGAGACCAAGTACACGTGATCCTTCTCCAGCTCTGAGAGCTTCTTAGTAGGCAAGAAGCACCCAGCTGCAACCTTATTCAATGCAGCGAAATCCATAGTCTGCGAGGACTCTTCTGCGAGGAATCTTCTGTGAGAAATCTTCTGCAAGGAGTCTTCTGCGAGAAAGAGAACACCTGGTGATCTTCGAGGAGTACTAGGTACAATGTTCACTCGTCGATCGACTGGTGAGAATGATCCCTACAGCTAGCCTCATCTCCTTATGTACAGCTCTGCCCACTGCTTCACAGTTCTCCCACTCTATCGTTCGAGCCGCCGTCACCGCTGATCCTGTACAAACTTGTTGTTGTTTGAAGTGGTGGGGGCCCCAATCACGCACCCACCCGTGAGGTACATCCAACTTGACTTTACCTCTCCGTTTCTTCTTCTGCTACACCGAGACTATCTACTGCAGTTTCGGCCTCTTCTTTGCCGGCTCGTCCTCTCTATTTCAAGGGCAGACCGCGGCGCCCTCTGTGCCCCCACGGCAACGTGTCGGTCTGGCCGACCACTATATGACGCTTGTCGTCGTGGGGGCTCAGTGCGACTTTCTCCTGCGTCTCCGTCGTCACCACGTGCTTCCTGGAGCGGATATTCTGCTGCTTGCGGATGAGGATGTCCCGGTCGAAGAGGCAGCGATGATAGTCCTGGGGCTCGATCTGAGTCTTCACGACCACTCCTTTCACGCCCTTGGCCTTCTTGATGGGCCTCTTCTCATCCACGGAGACGCAGTACATCTTGCTGCGTAGTTCGAGGAACTCTGTCATAACGTTTCCTCCACATTCATCCTTCATGACACCCAGGACCTTCTTGTTCCACCGAGGCATACCAAACTGGTTGTCCTAGGCGTAGTCACTGGTGTCGAATCGGGCAATGTCCTGCTTCATCACCTCGTAGATGTCAGTGCCCCGAATCTCATAGATGAGGCTATCGGTGTCGGTGTACAGGAGTTTACACCCCTGACCGTAGCGCTCGCGCATGTACGAGTAGTGAAACTCGTACACGTTGATCTTTGAGAGATCGAGGACGAAGAGACGTACGTAGATGTTTTCTAATAGTTATCTCCGTCCTCTCGAGCTGCACCGCTACGAGGTTCTCGGAGATGATCGAGCTGCTGTAGAAGTTTGATTTGGCTATCATCGCCTCTGCGCCGTACCGACCCTCCAACTTTGTAGCGAGCTTAATGTCGACTCGTTTGCGCTCATTCTTCATGGTCTTGCCGTCGACTGCATTAATGAGAAGCTTGAAGAAGAGCTTCTCAAACTCATTCTTCGAGTTCATCCGCTTCTCAGTATTGAGGTCTACATATGGCTTGAGCCATGGCTTTTGCTCGAAACGCAGGACCCTATGGATCTTGCTTAGGGTCAGCCCATGACTCAGAGCCTGCTTTAAGGCACGGTAGTGTATAACATACCGCTCCTTGTTGTACAGGGTGATCATGAGCTTCTGCTGTTTCGAGTCCGGCGCAGCACGATGCTCGGGACATAGAGGCAGGTCTCTATGGCTATCGTGGAGACTCTCGGGATACTCCAAGTCGACCTCTAGGATGTATCCGTAGAGGTCGTCGTCGTCGACTTGGGTAATCCCACGAGCGCTGACGTTCTCTACCCATTGGAACTTTCCGTAGGGTAGAGATTGCGTCATAGCCCAACCATAGAGGTTATTGACTTCATACTACATGAGGTACTTTGACTCCTCCAGTGGGTTGTATTCCTTGCTCATATATTTGTTGTTCGCTTTTCCATAGCGATTGCAACATTGGCTTATGCCACCCCGGATGCCTCTCTCAACGAACAAGAGCATATCAATGTCCGTGAGGAGTTCCAGCTCGACTCCGGTATGCTTAAGCATAGCATCCCAAGTGAGTCCGGGAGTGGTAAAATAATGAGCGGGGTCGAGGCCGTACGCTACGAGACACGTTGAGCGAAAGTTCTCAAACACATCTGCCAACAGGAGTATGTCAGTCTTTAGGTATAGATCGAAGTACTCACCGAGACTAGCGATGTTGAAGCGCTGCCAGACATTCTGTGCATGCGCATACTCTACATCCTCTATATCGCTCTCAGTCAACTGACTGTAGAAGATCGCTTGGGAGGGGAGTTCCGTCTCCTTTAGCTTGTCAAAGCCGGAGACGTAGTCGTAAGGAAATACTCCCTTACGTTGGAGGAGCGCTATCTGCTCACTCGTATAGCCATCCTGCTCGAACTCTCGCTTAGTGATGTCGAGATGATCGAGGTAGGAGGCTAGCTTCTCGAGGGAAGACGCCATGAAGCGGAAGGAGTCGAGGAAGCGGAAGCTAATGTCGCTTCCATCCACAAACTTGGTGAAGGAGATGTAGCGCTCCTTGTTCTCGGGAATAAGGCTAATATTTCCCTTGAAGTTGGCAGCACACGCTATCTCCTTAATAATAAAGTGGGAGTCGTATCCGGTGAGGTTGTGGAAGATGACCGGGATATAATGCGAATTCTGAAAATTCAGATTACATCTCTGGTGGGCAGATCCACGGTAGCGACCAGTCAGGTGGCAATGATCGCGCACCTTCATCTGCATCTGCACAAACTGCTTCTTGCAGATGTGACAGGAGACAGCCTGAGCAAAGGCTTGCTCTTCGTCAGCTGTTAGTGCTAGCGGTTTAGGATTGGTGTAAACCTGCTCTAGCTTGCACCGCACCGTATCGAGCTCAGCACTGAGCAGGAGTTTGTGCATCGTTGCTTTCTACTTGTCTGTAGCTGCGATAGCCAGAGTAGCCATCGTTGAAGCTACTCGACACGTAGTAGCCAATGCTGTAGGCTTGGTGTTCTTGGAAAGCGTGCTTGTCTTGCACAGGCTTCAAGACACACTCAAAGTCAGCGTAGATGACGTAGGGGACACGGTCACCTCGCTTGAAATTCTCAAATTTGAGAATTTTGTCCTTCTCGCTAGGTAGCTTAACCTTACATTTATTGACTTGAGAACAGTCAACTTCGTGCTCATTCAACAAATGTTCAGTACCTAAATAGTGTAAGCAACGCTCGCAAATGTAATGCTTATGCATACGCTTGGACAGCTGACTATAGACTAAGCGAGAAAGATATTTAACCCATACGTAGTGGTATCTAGGTAGAGGACGCTCTTCTCCCTCCTCCTCTTCCTCGTCCACGTAATAGTCCTGGATGAGAAGCAGGTTGACATGCTTCTCCTTCTTGTTAGAGGTCACATGACACGGTGATACCTCATAACGCTGACCTCTCTTCTTCAGAATGTAGAGATTCGCCGACACGCTGTTCTGCTTCTCGAACTTACTGATGCTCTTGGCTTGCACTGGGAAGTCGATTCCCTTGAAGCGTAGCTCATCAGCGAATTCACTATTAGATACCCGACTTGCATCCTTAGCTTGAGGATGTAGTGCAGACAAGATAGCCCACTTGAAGCACTCGTTGTCATGGTTCTGCACATTTATTCAAGCCTTCTTCTTCTGAATAAAATCAGGAAGGGGGATGTATGAACTCCCATTCATAGGCTTGTGCTTATTGATGTGTAGGATAAAGCTCAGAATCTGCCGGAAAGTCCAGCCAGAATCTTTCTCCTGGAACTCTTCTATTGCAGTTTGCAAGGGTGGCTGCGCTTTCTCTACGAACCATTCAGAGAGGCTCGTAGTTTGAAAGATGGCGGCATTTTTAGTGCTGAAGTATTTTACTTCGAAACACTCAGAGCCATTCTTGACTATAGCATACTCTGCTGCAAGTTCAAGCCGAATCTTGACAGCATCGTATTCGATAAGCACTGCCTTGATCTTTTCTTCAAAGAGAGGTAGAGCATCGTTCAAGAATGAAACGATGTCAAGATGGCTAAGGTTGGCAATAATGCCTGATCTTATACGAGTATCAAAAGCTGAATGAAAATCATCCCATTTAACTTTGCGTTGATTTGTGACGATATTACCCCCTCTCTTTGAATATTCAAGGAGCTTACTTCTGATGCTAAGCAAATGTGCAGAGATCGTCTGACACTTTTGCTTTTGCTCTCTAGTCAAGGCTGGACCAACTGAAATCTCTTCGATACTCTCGAGAGCTTTAGAGGTTAGCATTAACCATCTCTCTAAATCCTCTACGTCAGCATCACAACTGTGAGCATAACGTAGAGATCCTAGTATCCAATTAAGGGGACCCAACACCTTTAAAACTTGAAAAAGTCGATTTTTTTTTATGATTTGTTTTGATAGGAAATTTACCATAGAATATGCTCTCGAAAGCCGTTTTTCGAAAAAAAATTTTCCCGCAAAATTATAAGCAAAATACTAAATAAATATTTTGACTGGTTTCTCGCAAATTTGCGTAATTAAAATTATTTATTCAATATATCGAAAAGTTTCATTTTTTTTTAATAAATCCAGTCAGAACTAGATATTTTTATTGTAATTGTAAAATACAGTACTTTATAACTATATATATATATATATATATATATACACACATATATCGTATTAGAGGAATGTTTAACTTTTTCCTTGCGTATGAATGTATTTATGCGCGAATGTGTGTATGTTCGTGCGCATGTGTATGTGTGTGTGTGTGTGTGAGTGTATATATATATATATATATATATATCGCATACACACATACGCTCTTAAACATACATACGTATTTCATAAATTATTTTATAACAATAAATGATGATTTTTTTTTCATTCTGTGTTTCATGAAACTATATAGTCATTATTTGAAATTCAAATACGCGCGCTCTTCGCAACAATCTAGGCGGCGATTCTGTAACCAAAACGTGACGATCGCTGTGACGAAAATATTTGAACTCCCCATTTACCGACCATGTATACATCGTTTCTTCCTGACTGAAGTCCTGTTTTGTAAAGTACATAAAGGTTAGAATCAGTGTGCTTTCAAATCTGTTTTACTAGCTTTCAAATATTTGAAAGTTCTTGAATGTGAGATGTTTTGCACAGTGCAAACATAGTTAAATTTAGTTATTTGTTTATTTACTTTTTTTCTTCTAAAGTTATTTATATTTTAATTTTTTAAAGTGAAAAGGTTGGAGTAGTTGTAAGAAATTTTAGTTAGTTTAGCTTTTAGTTTAGATTAGTTAGTTATAACAATGAGTTATAACAAGGGCAGATTACCTAACACTCATTTAGATAGAAAATACTCCTGTGGAAGAAGTAAAAGGTGACCAAGAACATTTACAGGAACTAGACCCAGTGACGCAGTAGACTCAACTGCACAACCAAGACCTTCGACATCTTCAAGAAAACTTGAAACTCCAGCAGTAGAAGGCCTCTCCGAAGTCAAGAATAGAATTATTGACATCAATATTCTATTTCCTGAACTCCAAAATGTGTTGTGTTGCAAACAGTGTCATAGTGAAGTGCAGTTTTCTGAATCAACAATGTTTGGATTAGGATTTAAAATTGAAATGACATGTGTTCGATGCAGAGAAGTTTCCAGCATCAATTCTAGCAAAAAAGTGGGTGAAAGTAATCGTGCATGGGAAGTGAACCGAACGGCTGTAGTTGCATCTCGTGCTCTTGGTGTTGCACATGCTGGACTTTCGACATTTTGTGGCATAATGGACTGCCCTAAGCCTATAGCTCAGTCTGTTTATGATTTCATCAATCAGCAGTTCAGTGAAGTGTGTGAAAGTGTTTCTAAGGAGCCTATGTGAGCTGTAGTCCAAGAAGAAAGAGACGCTACTGAAGATGGTGCTCTTAGACTAAACATTTCTGGTGATGTCTCGTGGAGGAAAAAAGGATTTTTATCGCTATAAGGATTTGCCATTAAGGAGTCAAAAGCAAAGGCTTGGCAAGGACTACGAAAAAAGATGAGTATTCTTCTCTACATTGTTTTAGCTGATTTTTATGGTTTTTGAAATATTGATTTATTTCATTTTTTTCAGTGGATATGACGCTAAGTTAGAATTCTATTTATATAATTAGGTAAGAATAAACATGCATTTTTTAGTATTAAATACAATAAATTAATCTAATGTTAAAATTCACAATTTATCATTTTTTGTTTACAGGTCCTCAGAGGCGTACTCAACACATTGGTATACATTCAGTATACCATATAAATCCTGAAAGTGATGGTCTACCACCAAGGATCGATGGAAAAATAGTTCCAAGATATTTGGTAAGCAATAAATTAACTTATATTACAATATGCATCAATGAACTTTAAAGTCAATTTTCTCCAACTTTGGTTTTTCATGGTTTCAGCTCACTGTGCGTAGGATTACAGGTGACCATATGCTTCGATTGAGCTGAAATTTTGTGAGTATGCTTTATGTAAGTATAGTTTTCGTATGAATAGAGGGATTTTGATTTAAAAGCTTCAAATTTGTTTAATAAATAAAAATGTGGCAAAAAAAATATTAAAAATAAAAAAATTAACATTTTTTTTAATTAAAATTTTTCTAAGTATTCAAATCAAAATCCCTCTGTTCATACGAAAACTACACTTACACAGAACATATTCACAAAATTTGAGTTCAGTCGAAGGATATGGTCACCTGGAATCTTACGCACAGTGAAAATCAGTCTGCGGAGTGCCACTCCGCATAGGTAGGTCCAAACTTGGATTTCAATTGCTTAAATTAAAAGTTTGTCTAACATACTATTTAATTTTATACTAATTTTTTATAATTTTATGTTTCAGATTTTAAACGTGTTGGGTCCCCTTAACGCTCAGTTCAAGGTACTCGATGGTGGCCATCTGTAAAAAAAATTTTAAAATTAGTAATTGATTAATGGTTGCAATAATAATTATAATACTTACCTTGAGGAGTCCTGAAAAGTCTTCTACTAGAATCTTCTGTGAGGATGATCTTCTGCGAGGATGATCTTCTGCGTGGAATCTTCTGCGAGGAAAATACCTGGTGATCTTCGAGGAGTACTAGGTACAATGTTCACTCGTTGATCGACTGGTGAGAATGATTTTCCAAAGACTGCTGCAGCCCTTTTATACCAGCCTTGACGGTATGGGATTGGCTGCCTCACCGCTAGTTGTAGGTTTGCAGGTTTGAACATGTTTAACGTTCGCTGATTGGTCTATTGCAAGTATAGCCCTGCATATATAGTATCGCCACCTGTTGACGCTCACAGCGGTGGCTCGACTGATGCGCAGAGAGCGTCCACTGAGGTTGCGCACTAGTCCTCCGTACAGTAAGTGGTGGGGGAAGTAGTATAAGAGAAGCATCATCGCTCGAGGAAGTCATTGTTGATCGAGACTGAGTACGTAGTAGACGTATGTAAGGTTCCAAGACCGGACAATGATAGAGATGCCATGACTGTTTAACCTCACTTTAAGTGTGGTTGCTATTTTTAATTCATATGTATCCCCTCCACACATTCGGCCGACATATTTTAAGATTGCGCTTACCTCTACTCTCGCGTCATATGCATTATACCGACGAAGTATGGTATAACAACGCTAGTTGGCGACATCATATACACACTGTACATCATATATACGCATAACCTCACATACACATATATAGACACACATATACAAAGTACACATATTCATACACATGCATACATAAGCATATAACCTCAAATAGTATCGTGAGAGGAGTCTGCGCTCGCATGACCAGTCGGCAGCGTAGCGTTCCATCCCCACTCTTGGGCGCATGTAAGCTCTTACGCACGTCATTCCATCCCCACTCTAGCGCGTCTCTCTTCGTGCTCGCGACATTCCATCCCCACTCTCGCGCGTCTTCGTACACATGGTATTCTACTTCGCGCGGGATGTATCGGTCTGTCACCGCTAGATGGCGATGCGCGATAATGACACAGGCGCGCACATCGATAGTGTGCCGCCGCTGCTGTGCATATATACGGTGTGCTCGTGCCACCGCCGCTGTGTATATCTATATACAGTGGGCTCGTGCCACCGCCGCTGTGTATATCTATATACAGTGGGCTCGTGCCACCGCTACTGTGTATCTATATACAGTGGGCTCGTACCGCTGTGTATATATACGGTGGGCTCGTGCCGGCGCTGTGTATATCTATATACGGCGGGCTCGTGCCGGCACTGTGTATATACCTATATATGCGGTGGGTTCGTGCCTCGTGTAGAGTGGGCTAGATCCAGCCTGCGCCAGAACCGGCCTAGAGAGAGAGATGGGGGGAGGGGGAGGGGGGATGCGCCAGAACCACCATGCGCTAGAAGCCGCCTGCGCTAGAAACGGCCTAGAGAGAGATGGGGGCGGGGGAGGGGGGGAGTATACATACCGAGTGACAAATTAAGAATGAATGCACTTTCTACGTTCATACCTCTGTTCCTATACAACGAATAAGGCCCAGACAAAGTGTATTAAGGTTTGAAGACCAAGCGAAATGCGTTAAGCACATTATTTTTGCGATTCAATTAATTTTGAAAAAAATAAAAAATGGTATGTGACTCTATCACTCGAAAGTATAGTATATAGATTAAAAGCATGAATCTATCGCTCTACTCGAGTCAAAAATAATTTTAGAATATAGGCTCTGCACTGCATATTCTCACAATGGAGATCTGTATGCAGGCAGGCCTCAAAAAAATAAAGAGAGAAATATAAATTTCTCTGTTGGCGTTTCGTCCCAGCTGTCAGAGTGGACTCCTCAGTAAGGCTCTGACAGCTTCCTTAGACGCCCGTCACTTCGAAGAGAAGCGGCATTTATATGGTCTCGGCCTGCGTTTTTCTCTTGCAAGAGAGAACTCTAGCATAGAGAAAAAGGCTGGTCGCCACCTAGCGGACACTTATAAGAGCCAGTGTCAAAATTTAGATGGTATGTGACTCTGACTGCTGGGACGAAACGCCAACAGAGAAATTTATATTTCTTTCTTTATTTTTTTGAGGCCTGCCTGCATACAGATCTCCATTGTGAGAATATGCAGTGCAGAGCCTATATTCTAAAATTATTTTTGACTCGAGTAGAGCGATAGATTCATGCTTTTAATCTATATACTATACTTTCGAGTGATAGAGTCACATACCATCTAAATTTTGACACTGGCTCTTATAAGTGTCCGCTAGGTGGCGACCTGCCTTTTTCTCTATGCTACAGTTCTCTCTTGCAAGAGAAAAACGCAGGCCGAGACCATATAAATGCCGCTTCTCTTCGAAGTGACGGGCGTCTAAGGAAGCTGTCAGAGCCTTACTGAGGAGTCCACTCTGACAGCTGGGACGAAACGCCAACAGAGAAATTTATATTTCTCTCTTTATTTTTTTGAGGCCTGCCTGCATACAGATCTCCATTGTGAGAATATGCAGTGCAGAGCCTATATTCTAAAATTATTTTTGACTCGAGTAGAGCGATAGATTCATGCTTTTAATCTATATACTATACTTTCGAGTGATAGAGTCACATATCATCTAAATTTTGACACTGGCTCTTATAAGTGTCCGCTAGGTGGCGACCTGCCTTTTTCTCTATGCTAGAGTTCTCTCTTGCAAGAGAAAAACGCAGGCCGAGACCATATAAATGCCGCTTCTCTTCGAAGTGACGGGCGTCTAAGGAAGCTGTCAGAGCCTTACTGAGGAGTCCACTCTGACAGCTGCTACGAAACGCCAACAGAGAAATTTATATTTCTCTCTTTATTTTTTTGAGGCCTGCCTGCATACAGATCTCCATTGTGAGATTATGCAGTGCAGAGCCTATATTCTAAAATTATTTTTGACTCGAGTAGAGCGATAGATTCATGCTTTTAATCTATAATAAAAAATTTATTTCATGAAATATAACTTTTTAGGTTAAGTAACCGTGTAATTCGTGTAGACGAGGTCAAATAACCCTTAGTGGAGTAGATAGCGCATTAATTTATGTCTCACATAATAAAGTCCATCAATTGAGTATTTTTCAAAGTTAATCCTGTGGCATCGGTATTGTGACGACTCGACGTGGATGCCGCAACAGCCGCGATGTATATTTTTGAATTAGGTAGTCTGTCCAGCTATAGAAGCATGCTTCGGGGAATCCAGGGGAATCGCCATCACGATCTTCCAGAACCACAATACCATCGATAGGTAGGCCTATTACATTACACTCTTGGATTTTTCATTGCAGTCTCTCTCTCTCTCTCTCTCTCTCTCTCTCTCTCTCTCTCTCTCGCTCTCTCGCAATAATAGTGCCGTGAGCAACAACATACAAGAGACATCAGGGATGCCGATTTCGTGGCTATTTCTTTGACCGTGGGCGGTCGAACGCAGTTATTTGCCCGAAAAGGATATGGCAAAGCTGTCCGATCTGCATAAAACTGCAGACTGGCGGCTGGTATCACAAGAGTCGCGGGAAGTTACTGAATTATGCGCCAGTTGGGAGGTGGCTTATAAGGGATAGCTCAGATAGTAGGTAAATAATTATAATAAAAGAAATGTCTCCCCAATCATTGGTCTGGATTCGAACGTGTCTGTTGATTATGGGTGGCTGATACTCGATGAATGCTCAAATACTTGTGAGGCTTGCTCCCTGTCTTGTTGTGTGAATCTTCCTAACCAGCGGGAGGGACTTCTGCGACGGTAATTCGTTGATGTAAGGCTGCTTCTTGCTAATTAGACTCTACACATTGCAAATCTCTTACCACTACTCGAGGCGCAGGAAATTTTTCGACTGCACTCATGTGTTGCTGATTGCTATTGATGAGATCCCTTTGGTGATGAGCGCCACCGCGCCAGTGGCTAGCTAAGCTACGGCCTGCTTCTCGCAAGAGGCAGCTGATGCCTGTAATCGAAGAGGGCAAGAGTGAGCCAGTGATGAGTTCGATGGTAGAGACCCCTTCCGCGAGCACTTCTCGACGATCGAGAACCCCTCCGCGAGCATTTCTCGATGATCGAGAACCCCTCGGCTAGCATTTCTAGACGGTGGATTAAACCTCCATAGCGAGAAAGACTCCACGTCAAAAAATCCCCCAATAGCATTTTTCGACGGTCGAGAACCACTCCGAGAACTTTTCCTAATGATAGAGAAAGCCTGCGCGAGTATATTTCGAAGATCGTGTACCCCTCCGCTAGCATTTCTAGACGGTGAATTAATCCTCCGTGTCGAGAAAGACTCCAAGAGCATTTTTCGACGATCGAGAATTTCTTCGCGAGCATTTTTCGACGGTCGAAAACACCTCCGCAAGTATTTTTCGAAGATCGAGTACCGCTCCGAGAGCATTTTTCGATGGTGTATTAATCCTCCGTGTCGAGAAAGGCTCCAGGTCTAAGTATCCTACAAGAGCATTTCTCAAAGTTCGAGTACCCCTCCGCGACCATTTTTCGACTGTCGAGAATCCCTCCGCTAGCATTTCTAGACGGTGAATTAATCCTCCGTGTCGAAAAAGGCTCCAGGTCTAGATAACCTCCAAGAGCATTTCTCAACGTTCGAGAACCCCTCCGCGAGCATTTTTCGACGGTTGAGAATCCCTCCGCTAGGATTTCGAGACGGTGAAATAATCTTCCGTGTGGAGAAAGACTCCAAGA
This sequence comes from Philotrypesis tridentata, assembly GCA_018906965.1. Lineage (NCBI taxonomy): Eukaryota > Metazoa > Arthropoda > Insecta > Hymenoptera > Pteromalidae > Philotrypesis > Philotrypesis tridentata. The sequence goes on from JACCIB010000526.1 coordinate 79,602, forward strand.
GTATTTTTCGACGGTCGAGAACCCCTCCGAGAGCTTTTCCTAATGATAGAGTAAGCCTGCGTGAGTATATTTCAAAGATCGAGAACCCCTCCGCGAGCATTTATCGACGGTCGACAACTCCTCCGCGAGTATTTTTCGACGGTCGAGAACCCCTCCGCGAGTATTTTTCGTCGGTCGAGAATCCCACCGCTAGCATTTCTAGACGGTGAATTAATCCTCCGTGTCGAGAAAGACTCCAAGAGCATTTCTCGATGGTGGAGAACCCCTCCGTTAGTATTTTTCGAAGATCGAGAACCCCTCCGCTAGCATTTCTCGACGGTGAATTAATCCTCCGTGTTGAGAAAGACTCCAAGACCATTTCTCGATGGTCGCGAACCCCTCCGCTAGTATTTTTTGAAGATCGAGAACTCCTCCGCTAGTATTTTTCGAAGATCGAGTACCGCTCCGAGAACATTTTTCGATGGTGTATTAATCCTCCGTGTCGAGAAGGTCTCCAGGTCTAAATATCCTCCAAGCGCATTTCTCGACGATCGAGAAGTCCTCCGCGAGCATTTTTCGAAAATCGAGTACCCCTCTGCTAGCATTTTTCGACGGTCGATAATTTCTCCGTGTCGAGAAAGGCTCCAGGTCTAGATAACCTCCAAGAGCATTTCTCAAGGTTCGAGAACCCCTCCGCGAGCATTTTTCGACGGTTGAGAATCCCTCCGCTAGCATTTCTAGACGGTGAAATAATCCTGCGTGTGGAGAAAGACTCCAAGAGCATTTCTCGATGGTCGAGAACACCTCCGCCAGTATTTTTCGATGATCGAGTACCCCTCCGCGAGCATTTTTCGACAGTCGAGAATCCTTCCGGTAGCATTTCTAGACGGTGGATTAATCCAACCGTTTGGATCAAAAGTTTGGTTATTTTTACGGCTTTGCCCACCCCCTTTCATCAACAACTCCCCCCTCTTCCCTCCTGAACCACCCCCTCCCCTCATTGGAAATGTTTGTTGGTTGACAAAACAATAGCTCAGTGGATAACCTGCGAGCCTACTGAGGGACAAGAGTTAGGTTCAAATCCGGAGCGCAGAAATTTTTTTTAAAATATTTTTCTTTGATCCGCTTGTAAGATATTACCCCCCCCCCCCAAAAAAAAACCTTTTCAAGGTAAAAGGCTGGCAAGTATAAGGTCGTTTCTTCATGTAAAACTTGAATATTAATTTTGCAACTCTTGATATCTCAATGTCACAAAAATTCTAAGTGTTTTCTCTATCTATACAGTTATTTCATTATATTAATCAAAGTTAATTTTTCAACTCTCGATATCCCTTATGTGGTGAAAATACAGAGTGCTTATTCTAAAAGTCTATTTTCATTATGTAAATTAAAGTCAAACTTTCAATAATAATGTAAATAATATTCTAGCAGGTTTATTGTGTACGTTTATTACTTTTCCCATAGTAAAGGTTGATAAGAAATGTGATTATAATGCAATGATTAAAAAGCTATTTCTAATTAGTTCAACAAATAATTATGTTAATATATGTGTCTTCATTTACCTCGTAAATGAGTGAATCACAGACACTGAAAGAACATGATGCTTATACATGAAGCTGAATAACTTGAAATTTTCATCTATCTACATCAATATGAATGCGTAAACATCTTTGCTTGAAGGATCTGTTGGACAGACTACCATTTCTTTAGTGTTTCTTCTTTATACCGTCGATTTTACATAAATTTCAATTTTAATATAGCAAAAGAAAGTTATGATATCAATAAAGAAATTGGCAAGTTTTTGTTATAAGAAGCAATTGAGTTGATATAAATAAATAATTGTTTAAATCGGAGAAGGATTATAAATATATATGTATTCATCATTATAAACACTCGACCAAATTGTGACATGTGAACAGGTGGATAGCCTGTGAAAAGATACTGTCGGTAGAATTGTGGGAATAACTGCGATTGCCGCCACGTCCTGCGCATTCCAGCTAACGTTTAATGACTGATCACTCTTACGCCGTATTTAGTGTGGGAGGTTAGGTCACCGTACTTTCGGTAAATAAAGCGTTCCGTGACCGGTCACAAACATGCGCAAAGCATAGCACTAATTCGATATTAGTTCAATAGTATCCGAGTGTACATATGGGAATGATGTTCTTACATGACATTATAACATGAAAAATGTGCCCATAATATATTACAGGATTGTTTCACATTATGAAAACTTTTTCGATTATTTATGGAAGCAACGAGCGGATGTGCAATCTACTCTACTTAGTAATTCAGTAAATTGCTATCCTTATTTCAAGAAAAATCTATGTCCAAAACGATCATTTGCAATTAAATATAAGATTTAATTCATACAAAAAATCGATCCCACATTTAAAAAAAACAGTAACAAATTCTAGCATGTAGAACGCAATTTTTTTTATGGAAAAACTTGCCGTCCCGTCCTATAATAGATACCGATGGGTACTATCTTAAAATTGCGCATGGTTATCCAAAGTAATTTGTTGTTAACAAAACACTGTTAGAAAATCTCGTATCGGATTTTTCATTCTACATGTATTTACTACTATTCTTAACCAATTTTGAAGAATTCAAACTTCATCTTGTAATCATTGTAAACACAATTTTTGGTTATTTGTATTTGTATGCATGTTTCACAAAAGTATGTTATTATTATCGAATGGTTACAAGATGTTCAATAAAAATAATTATTATTATGTATTACAAATTGTTATAAAATAAATTTCTATGATTAAAGTTCGGAAATTAATCAAGCTAACAAATATTAAATTAACATTTATGTTTATATTTTAGTTTTATATCCATACTTAATAAAAAAAATAGAACTACAATTTTTATTTGAGGCTATCGTTCTCACAGTTTAACATAATATTATATTATACATAAATATTATATATAAACATGTATTATAAGTATATTAAAAATTTTATGAGATTGTTGATTACACTGACATTTAGTAGTCCATCGGTATCTATTATAGGACGGGACGGCAAGTTTTTCCATAAAAAAAATTGCGTTCTACATGCTAGAATTTGTTACTGTTTTTTTTAAATGTGGGATCGATTTTTTGTATGAATTAAATCTTATATTTAATTGCAAATGATCGTCTTGGACATAGATTTTTCTTGAAATAAGGATAGCAATTTACTGAATTACTAAGTAGAGTAGATTGTACATCCGCTCGTTGCTTCCATAAATAATCGAAAAAGTTTTCATAATGTGAAACAATCCTGTAATATATTATGGGCACATTTTTCATGTGATAATGTCATGTAAGAACATCATTCCTATATGTACACTCGGATACTATTGAACTTTGAATAATATCGAATTAGTGCTATGCTTTGCGCATGTTTGTGACCGGTCACGGAACGCTTTATTTACCGAAAGTACCGTGACCTAACCTCCCACACTAAATACGGCGTAAGAGTGATCAGTCATTAAACGTCAGCTGGAATGCGCAGGACGTGGCGGCAATCGCAGTTATTGCGACAATTCTACCGACAGTATCTTTTCACAGGCTATCCACCTTTTCACATGTCACAATTTGGTCGAGTGTTTATAATGATGAATACATATATATTTATAATCCTTCTCCGATTTAAACAATTATTTATTTATATCAACTCAATTGCTTCTTATAACAAAAACTTGCCAATTTCTTTATTGATATCATAACTTTCTTTTGCTATATTAAAATTGAAATTTATGTAAAATCGACGGTATAAAGAAGAAACACTAAAGAAATGGTAGTCTGTCCAACAGTTCCTTCAAGCAAAGATGTTTACGCATTCATATTGATGTAGATAGATGAAAATTTCAAGTTATTCAGCTTCATGTATAAGCATCATGTTCTTTCAGTGTCTGTGATTCACTCATTTACGAGGTAAAAGAAGACACATATATTAACATAATTATTTGTTGAACTAATTAGAAATAGCTTTTTAATCATTGCATTATAATCACATTTCTTATCAACCTTTACTATGGGTAAAGTAATAAACGTATACAATAAACCTGCTAGAATATTATTTACATTATTATTGAAAGTTTGACTTTAATTTACATAATGAAAATAGACTTTTAGAATAAGCACTCTGAATTTTCACCACATAAGGGATATCGAGAGTTGAAAAATTAACTTTGATTAATATAATGAAATAACTGTATAGATAGAGAAAACACTTAGAATTTTTGTGACATTGAGATATCAAGAGTTGCAAAATTAATATTCAAGTTTTACATGAAGAAACGACCTTATACTTGCCAGCCTTTTACCTTGAAAAGGTTTTTTTGGGGGGGGGGGAGATTTCACTACTTTTAAAAAGTATGTAATACCTAAATTACAAAGAATAGTTAACATCAACTGAATAAGTTATAAATTTAAAAATTAATGTGTATATGCTCACTGAAGATGGCCGCGGCAGTGGTACTAGTATTTGTCACTAGCGCCCTAGTTCTAAAAGTGTGCGCGCGTGCTCAGTCTGTGGCGTCGGTAAGTCACTCTGTAGTCCTGGGGTTATCGACGTTACGTCTGCTATACCGTCAGTGTTTAACCTCTCGCGTGATTAACTTTGTCGCTGCTAAACTATTTTAAAATTGTTGCTACGGGATCGAAACTCGTACTCAGGAGCCACTATGGATGGTCAGCTACTCCGAGGAGTGATTTCTTTTGGGACTTGTACACTGTGGTGATGGGAAACTTGTGCTTTCCCTTGGTCGATCATTGCTGTTTGGAGTCAGATAAGTTATTTTTTTTTATTTAAATTATTGAGACTTTTTGTTGATTTAAAGCACCGGTGCTTTGTTAAAAGAATTTTGTCTTTTTGTTTTCAGGTCACTGGGTCAATGCTGCTTCGAAATTTGTGTGTTACGTCTTAAGAAGATTTTGACGTCTCCCCTGGAATGGCATGCCGAAGCTAGTGCACAAGTTTTCGCTAAAGTTTTTTGTAGTGAGAAGTGCAACAGTGTTGTAGAGTGTTTTAATAAACATATTTAATTAATTTACATGACTTGACCAGTGCTTTTGACTTTTTATAGTTTTTAAATTATGTATATGTGTGAATAAGTGTAAATCACTATGGTGTTTTTCAATAATTATTGTGTGAATTTGTGGATCTCAAGTGTGATTTGTCGAGAACAAGCAAAAAATGGTATATTTATTTTCACTTTTTTTCCTACACATAATAATTTAATAATAATTCACATGATAATATAATTCACATAATGTATATGATAATTCACATAATAATTTAATTTATGTTAAAGTGTTTTGTGTTGTTTGGCTCTGTTTCCCTGGATTTGAATGGACTTATTGGTGTATGTTTATGTCAGACCTATCTGATTGAGTTCGTCTTTTGGAGCAAAGGCCGTCTCTTTCAGATTGCTCTTCCTGGGTTCGACTAAGTTTTGATGTGTAAATAGTGGGTCTCAATAATTGTGCACATTGAATTTAGTTTGTGTGTTGGCTTAATTATTTGTTTTATTGCCTATGGAATTGATAATGACTTTTGCCGACTAAGTTTTGTTTGTGCATGAATAGAGGAATACTTATGAACTCAGTGCTTCGTGCAAGTGCGTTGCTTGAATTTTTTAAAATTATAGTTTGAAAGTTTTATTTGTGGGTCCAATATGGGATATTAATAATGCTTTTGGGGTGCCTGTCTATTAAGTTAACTATTTGCTTGTTTTGTTATTTGACAGACTCCTATGCTAAACTACTCTGTGGTACGTTAAACTATTTATATTGAGTTTGGGGTATGTGAAAAAGGCATTGAAAGTGCAAACTGTGAATCTTTCAACGTCTTTTATCTTGGTACACTGTGTTGAATTACGTTCAATGTTTTCTATTATTATTTACACTCTGTATTATAGCTGACAACCTAATTTACTATCATCGTTAAATATTTATTCATCACAGCCATAAAATTTATATATACTGAATTTACTGCTAAACCATAATATCAAAGAAAGTATAAAATATATATGTAATATCAACTTCCATTTGGTCCCATTAAAAATGGAATAAATATCTGCAAAAAATACATGTTTACAAAGACCAGAGCTTATATATAATAACTACTGTATTAAGGTACTAAAAAATGTATGTAAAATATCCATAGATTTTAATCACTACTATAATAATGACTACATATAGAAATGAGAGCAAAGAATATAATTGAAATAAGTAAGCTACATTTTGAATATTTCGGTCTTCGCCTGATTTAAAGTCTGTTATAGCTATAAAAGCTTGTTTTAATATGCTAAAACAATATAATTGAGTTTATCTAAGAACTTATAGTTTTGATTTTTATAGTTATGCACCTGACAATTTAGACCCTAAAGCCATGAAATCGATGGAGTAAGTATATAATATATACATGCTGATTATTGTATAAAACATTACTGTTGCATCAAGCAAGAATATTCTCTATTATATAAACTGAATAATCTCTAAAATCCAACAAAATAAAACACTTTCACTAGCTATTCATAAGAATCCCTTTCGACGAACAGCCTGAAAGTCTACCTCCCAGGAGACGATAGGAAAAGTTATGAACTATTCATATACACTTAAACAACTTAGAAACTTTCATGCATGAGCGATGCATATTCTTGACACTTCACTAGCTTCTCACAATACAAGACAATTTTTTCCTTATATAAACTGAATATTCTCTGATCCAAGAAAATAAAACACTTTTACTATCTATTCATAAGAATTCTTTTCGACGTACAGCCTCAGAGTCTATCTCCCAGGAGACGATAGGAAAAGTTAACATAAGCATTTCCACAATTGTAGAAACTTTCTTGCGTGGAGGATTGAATATAATCGTAACAATCAACCAACTTGTTACATCACAAGAAAATTATATAAACAGGAAACTCTGTATAAATTTTCTTTGATTCTTGGACGATGAAAATACAACACTTTCACTAGCTTCTCATCAGGATCCCTTTCGACGAATAGCCTGAGAGTCTACCTCCCAGGAGACAATAGAAAAAATTACACATCCACTTCAAGAATGTAGAAACTTGCTTGAAAGCTGAACCCAGGAAACGATAGAAAAAGTTACATATTCACTTCAACAACGTAAACTTTCTTGAAAGATGAATTCTTAACACTTTACTAGCTGCCACATCACAGAATAGTTATTTCTTTATATAATCTAATAGTAAAAAAACCTGAAAAATAAAAGGATATATTTTAACAAAGAATCAGTTCATGAATCTTTCATGTATTGTATATAATTTTAGACATTTACTTTTTAGCACTTTTTTCAACTTCACATAATAATTGTTTGGATAATACTTTTCATAAGTTTATTCTCGTTTAAAATAACACAATCACTTTCTGCATACATATTTTTTCAACTAAATGTCCGTCTAAGTATATTGATAGCTGGGCTTCAGACTACGAGTCTCACAATTTTCCTTATTTTTTCAACTAAATGTCCGTCTAAGTATTAAGATAGCTGGGCTTCAAACCACGAGTCTCACATTTTTCCTTATTATTTCAACTGAATGTCCGTCTAAGTATTAAGATAGCTGGGCTTCAAACCACGAGTCTCACATTTTTCCTTATTTTCACAAAGTTTACAGGTATTATTATTATAATATACAGATTAAACGGCATAACCTGTTCAAATAATTTAATACACAAATTATCACCAATACAACACTAAAAATCATTTAGTAATGGATTGCATTCGAAACAATCCTCACACATAGCTTTAATTTAGAATTTATATCACTAATCACTATGCTGAGTTACGCTGTAATCTATTAAACTTGAACTATCTTTCAATTTAATCTTGTGAACATATCAACATTTTGAATATAAAAAGACACTATCAATATTCTTCGTAAGTAGCAAAAAAAGATTATGCTATTTATGAATGAAAGTTTAACAGTTTACCTCGGCAGCTGTATTTGGTTTTTCAAAAGTTTCAATATTATAATTTTAATTTTAGACATTTACTTTTTAGCACTTTTTTCAACTTCACATAATAATTGTTTGGATAATACTTTTCATAATTTTATTCTCGTTTAATATAACACAATCACTTTCTGTATACAACTTATAATAAGTTCACTTTTTAACACTTTTTTATGGTACATTCCATCCGATCTGGATAGAGAAAAAGTCTATAATTCACAGCAATAGGTGGATAGTCCTCCATAAGGAGACGATCCTCCATAAAAAACAATCCTTCACACTAGTAGATGAATTACTTATTATCAAAATAAAAATCTTCCGCTTGCACCAGATATTCTGCTAACTTAATAAATATTCTTACTTCACAGCATAATAAATACTGCAAATCATAAATATTTATAATTCAAACTTTTTCCAATGGCAATATAACCTCCGAAAAGTATCTGAAAAAGAAAAGAGAACATTTAAACAAAGTATCAGTTCACGAAACCTTGATTTATATTGTATATTAATAAATCACAATCATAACACTAAATACTTATCTAATCTAATTATACACTATTAATCATGTCGATCATTATGAACGAAATTGACTTATTTCTCACTGTTTTTAAATGACACTGATTTAAAATATTAAACTTATGATATATTTCGCACTATCACAATATTTTATAATAATATGTTAAATTATTAATTAAAATATTTACGTTGATTATTATAAACATAAACAATGTTTCACCGTGAAACAGCGTCTGCATCTGCTCAGCATGTACAAGTAGATCTATATTGATGCATGGTGTGCTATATATTATTACGGAAATACGTAGAGCTGACGTAACCGGAAGAATTGTTCAGTTTTCATTCTTCTCTCTTGATGAGAATCGAGGGGCTCGAACTTTCACTTTACAATATCTGTTGATAGAAGCATTTTCAGAAAATGTGACCCTGATGTGATTTTGTTAGTTTCGTCTCAAGCTTTCGTTTGAGTATTTCTATGTGACAAATAATACTGTCAAAGTGAAGAAAACCGTAAGTCGAGTTTCCAACAATGCCTATGAGATGTATATAGGGTCTGGCTAGCGCCCGACGGCGGCGTACGTACTCACGTACCTTATACTTGCCATCGTGGCGCTACCGCGCCCCTTGATATTCCAGTAATATTGTTATAACATTGTGCAATGTTACCATAATATGGTTCAATATTACCATAATATTGCTGTATTATTTGAATAGGAAAGATACTTTATTCTTGTATTATTTGAATAGGGAAGAAACATGATTTTTGATCCCTTTGTAAGATATTATATTTCAGTAACATATGTATGTAAAAAATAATTATTCTATGATTGGAGGTAAATACCTTGGAGGTAAATAGAAATGGCGTGTTTCATTTTAAAATGGTTTCTTTGTAGGCCTGATCCACTTTTGATATATATATATATATATATATATATATATATATATGGGTGGTTCTATGTGAAATCAAATTTTTCAAAAATAGATATTGCTAAAACTCTCAAAATATGTTCTACTTGATGAAATACACCTTCCCGAATTTTTTTCAGATTTTCTCTGACATTCATTTTCGAGCTACGAATGGTCTTAGGATTTTTAGCATTTTTCTCATTTTCTGCAAATTTTCAAAAATTCATAGCTCCTATAGGAAGCATTTTTCGTCGAAAATGCATGGAATACTTTTGCAAGAAAATTCGTTCTAGTTTCCAGAAAAAATACACTCAGCATCATATATACATGTATTCTCAAATGTATTTCCATTTTAAACCTTAATATTAACAAAAGTGAAAGTCTGCTTCCGACTAGAACAACCCAGAAATTCATGGAGATACCTTTTATCAATACAAAAGTGCCTGCGAAACTCCCAGAATGTAGTAGGGCTAGTCTGATGGGCTAAAAATCCAAACATCATATCTCAAAATAAAAAAAATTGAATTTCCTATTTAATAAAATACAGTTAAATAGAAAACAAAATTATAAAACAAAAAGTATTCTTGAGATTTTTCATAATTTCGCTTCGTTTCCAAGCTAAAAATCGATGAAAATACCATCAAATTTACTTTATTTTTAGCTTGGAACCGAAGCGAAATTATGAAAAATCTCAAGAATACTTTTGGCTTTAGAATTTTTTTACTATTTAACCGTATTTTTTTTATATAGGAAATTCAATTTTTTTTATTTTTATTTTTATGTGCGTATGCGTTCGACTTGAATTGTGCTCATATATTATTATCAACCTGATAATGCTGCTTAGATTTATTTCAGATATTCGATAATTATTGTTTAAGAACTCCGCTTGGCCAGTTTTTCTAGTATACACATAGTACGCGAAGGACGCGCTCACAGATCCGTCCCGATCCGTCCGTTTGAAATGTCGGGTTGATGGGATCGTATGCGTTCGACTCGAATTGTCTTCATGTATTATTTTCAACCTGATAATTCTGCTTAGATTTATTTCTGGTATTCGATAATTATTGTTTAAGAACTTTTGCTATGTCAGATTCTCTAATATAGATATAGTACACAGACAACGCGCTCACCGATCCGTCCCGATCCGTCCTTTTGACGTGTCGGTTTGTTGGGATCGTATGTGTTCGACTCGATTTGTCTTCATGCATTATATTCAACCTGATAATTCTGGTTAGATATATTTTTCTTATTCAATACTGCTTGTTTAAGAATTCCCTTATGCCAGTTTTTCTAATATAGATATAGTACAGAAAGAACGCGCTCACCGATCTGTCCCGATCCGTCCTTTTGAAATGGCGGGTTGTTGGGATCGTATGCGTTCTACTCGAATTGTCTACATGTATTATTTTCAACCTGATAATTCTGCTTAGATTTATTTCTGGTATTCGATAAATATTGTTTAAGAACTCCGCTATGACAGTTTATCTAGTATACACATAGTACGCGGAGAACGCGCTCACCGATCCGTCGCTATCCGTCCTTTTGAAATGACGGGTTGTTATGTGCGTATTCGTTCGACTCAAATTGTCCTCATGTATTATTATCAACCTGATAATTCTGCTTAGATTTATTTCTGGTATTCGATAAATATTGTTTAAGAACTCCGCTATGACAGTTTCTCCAGTATACACATACTACGCGGAGAACGCGCTCACCGATCCTTCCCGAACCGTCCTTTTGAAATGACGGGTTGTTATGTGCGTATTCGTTCGACTCAAATTGTCCTCATGTATTATTATCAACCTGATAATTCTGCTTAGATTTATTTCTGGTATTCGATAAATATTGTTTAAGAACTCCGCTATGACAGTTTCTCTAGTATACACATAGTACGCGGAGAACGCGCTCACCGATCGGTCCCGATCCGTCCTTTTGCAATAGCGGTGTGTTGGGATCCTATGCGTTCGACTCGAATTGTCTTCATGTATTATTATCAACCTGATAATTCTGCTTAGATTTATTGCTCGTATTCGATAATTATTGTTTAAGAACTCCGCCATGCCAGTTATTCCAATTAGTTGAATTTTTGTGTTTAATCGAAAAGAGTTTAGTATTAAAATTTATACCTTACGACGAGTTAAGGAAAATAGTCAAGCAAACTCCAGAAAAAGAATGTGCAGCTTCAGCATCAAAACAAGAATTGATTGGAATTCTGGATAAATACGTTACCAAACCGATATATGATACCTTCAAACTAGATGATCTAAGAAAGGCAGCCAAAACTGTACTAGAAATAAAATCTGAAGATCAATCGAAAGAAAACCAACTACATCTACAAAAAAACCAAATCAAACTAAGGAAACAAATAGAAGCAATGGCAAATAACGAAGAAATTAAAATCCAGGTATTTGATGGTAAAAATTATAGTATATGGAAGAAAAGAATATTATTGCTATTAAAGTGGAAAAAATGTGATGAACCTGCAACTAGAGTAAGGCAGAATAGTGAGGGCCAAACAGTATGGGACGAAAAAAATCTGAAAGCAATGAATTATATTTATGGCAGTATTTCGAATGATCAACTAGAATTTGTGAGTGAAAAAGATACAGCTTTAGAAATTATGAAGAAATTTGACGAATTATATTTGAAAGAATCATCGGCTTTGCAGATGTGCATAAGAAATAGATTAGATAAAATAAAGTTAAAAGATTTTGACAATTGCACTTTATTTTTCACAGAATTTGAGAAGACGACAAATGAATTGAAAAATGCAGGTGGAAAAGTTGATGAACGAGAAAAGTTAAATTATAAGCTGAGAACATTACCCGATTCACTAAGCTATTTTGGAGATTTAGTAGATACAATGCAAGAAAGTGATAGAAACTGTGAATTTTTAAAGAATAAAATAAACAGGTGGGAAAGCCGAAATACAGAAAAGGATAGCAGAAAGAAAAAAACAAGTGTTTTTCAAGCTGAACAAAACAAAGATAAAAACTGTTTTGGATGTGGCAAATTGGACATATTATGAATGAATGCCGAAACTCATGGACCAGAGGAAGAGGCAGCAGAGGCACAGCGCACTCGCGAGGAGGTGCGCATAATCAACATCAGCAGCAACAACAGACACAGCAGTTTCAAGGTCGCGGTAGCAGAGGTGTACAACGAGGTTACTATCGCCGAAGCAGAGGTGGACAACGAGGCTACTATGGTGAAGGCAGAGGAAATCAGAGACACGATGCGAGGTATAGTGAAAACGTCAGCGATCAAGTGACACCAAAGTCATTTTTAGCAGAGATAAAGCGCGATGATGAATGTGACGCGAAAATTTATGCTTGCGATACAAATAAAATAGATTGGATATTAGATAGTGGCTGCTCAGACCACGTAGTAAATGACGAATCTTATTTTCATGAATCAATCACTTTAGAGAAGCCAATAAGTGTAAAAGTTGGTGATGGTAGAATTTTGAAAGGTACAAACATCGGTAAAATCATAACTTATTTTAGTGCAAATAGAGTGTCAACTAAGGTAGAAATATCCAATATATTTTACGTTCAAGAAATGGATAAAAATCTGTTAAGTTTAGCGAAAGTAACGGATAAAAATAAAATTATTTCTGTTGAAAATACATCGAAAATATATAATAAACAAAACAATTTAATTGCGGTAGCTTACAAAGAACATGGATTGTATAAAATCAGTAGTTTTATCGATAGTAAAGAGTGCTATATCGCAGAAAAAAATGAAAAAATTGAAACACAGAAAGAAAGATATCATAGACTGTTAGGTCATGTTAATTTTAAGTATCTAGAAAGTATGTGTAAAAATAAATTAGTGGATGGTATGCCAGAAAAATTAGAATCAGTAATTTTGAAATGCGGTACATGTATTCAAAATAAAATGCATAATTTGCCTTTTGCAAATAATCGAACAAGAGCAACTGATATTTTAGAACTTATACATACAGACTTGAATGGGCCACATAAAACTACGGGATTTGATGGTTCACAATATTCTCTAACATTTATTGATGATTATAGTAAATGCGCGTTAGTGTATACGATAAAGTCAAAGTCAGAAGTTTGTGAATGTTTTATTGACTATATTAATAAAGTTGAAAATCGAGATTTTTATAATGTTATAAGTGAAAAAGGAATTTTGTTAGAACCTTGTCCTCCATATATACACGAATTAAATGGAACAGCCGAAAGATATAATAGAACAATAATGAATACAGCAAGATGTTTGTTACATGAAGCTAATGTAAATCGTAAATATTGGCCAGAGATAGTGCAAGCGGCAGTTTATTTAAAAAATAGAACAATTGCGAATACTATTGAGAATAAAACTCCTTTTGAAATTTTCTTTAAAAAGAAACCGGATATTAGTCATTTGCGATTATATGGCAGTAAAGTTTTTGTCAGAGTACCAGAAATTAAAAGAGATACGAAATGGGATAGAAAAGCTGATGTAGGAATTTTATTATGATATGATCACGTTGGATATAGAATTTTAGTAAATAATAAAATAGTCAGAAGTAGACATGTTGATATAATTGAAAATGATTAAGATTTAATTGGTTTTCGAGGTAGTGAAAATAGTGACGATGATAATTACGCTGAAAATGATAATTTTGAAAGGATAATGCAGGTAAACTGTTAAGAAGATCTGAAAGGGAAAGAAAGAAACCTGACAGATATAATGCAAATTTCACAAACTCAAATTATATTTATGTAAATGTTGTAAGCGTAGATAGTACTTCAACTTACGAAGAAGCTATAAATGGTAGCGATAGCGATTTATGGAATGAAGCAATGACTAGAGAAATGAATTGTTTAATTAAGAATAAAACATGGAATTTAGTTGAAAGACCTAAAAATAAGAAAATTTTAGATTTGAAATGGGTATTCACAAATAAATCTGATAATAGAAAAAAAAGCCAGACTTGTTGTAAGAGGTTTTCAAGAAACTGAAGTACTTAAAGATCTATATTCACCAGTATCTAGAATTCAAACTTTAAAATTACTACTGTCTTATAGTTGCAAAAATAAATTAATGATTAATCAAATGGATGTAGAAACAGCTTTCTTAAATGTGTAACGTGGAATTTTCCCGCCCGCACGGGGATTCCAGTTATGTACAAAGTATTTCTAAAACACGCGGCTTTCTTCCTTCACTCTGGCTCGTGGTATTCCTGCAACGGTGGAAAACGGGACAGTGGTGGCAATCAGGTCGACAAATTATTAACATCAATATTTAAAATAATAAATCACAAATATATTATGGCTATCTCTTTACAAATTCACATATGCAAACAAATTATCCGCCTCGAAATAAAACATGGGCCATAGGCCTTATAACTATCTCCGAGACCTCGTGGTTGGCGGCAACTGAAATGGGCGCGAAATTACCTCTACGATAATGATCGAATCAAAAGGGAAAACTGCTCGTTTCCTGTAAATCGCGAAAGTATCCTCTACGCTCTTAATCCTCTACCTAATTCCCGAAATAGACGACCAGATAAAAGAACAAATAAATTTACGATAAAGTTTACCAAGTATTCCTCTATGATCACTCCACCAGAATTCTCCTGCCGCCAATTCCTCCACAAAAGTTTTCCAACGGGAAAAGAAAAACCTCCTTCAACTTCCTCGACCAAGTCCGCAGCACCAAGATGGCTTCCCAAGGGAGAATACGAGCGAATAGAAACAATGACTGCTGAAAAACGACTGACTATTCCAGTGGCTCGTGACGGAGTGAGAGTGCGGACTACCACCAAGGCGTCCGCCGACAGAGTGACGCGGTCGACGCTTCGTTCGAGGAAGGATGCCGCGTTTTTCCCACCCGGCCTCCTTCTTCACGAAAGCGTCGATCTAATCACCGAATTTTCCAATTGGTCCTTTATCTGAAATAAATCCTCTATTGGCCATTAATAGACCACCACTAGTTCATTCCTCTATCCGTGATTTTCCCCAGCGCCCTCTTTTCCAAATCCAATTTTATCATTGGTTAGAAAATCCATTAACGTCCTCTATTATTTTCTTTAATATGCAAATTCGCGCCCCCTTTATGGATATCGATCAATCAATCAATCATGTCGATATCCATTCAGTGGCTCCACCTATAGTATTAAATATTGCCTATAGTAACCTCCACCTATAGTAATAAATATATAATAATTATTGCTACGTCGCAAATGGTTATGTAAAATCAGAAGTATTTGTGAAACAACCTAAAGGCTTTGATGATGGAACAGATAAAGTTTGTAAACTAGAAAAAGCATTGTACGGTTTGAGAGAAAGTCCGAGAGCATGGTATGAATGTTTTGATGATTATTTAAAGAAAATGAAATTTCAAAGAAGCGAAAGCGATTATTGTCTATACGTTAAACAAGAAAAAGAAGACATCATTTATTTAATTTTGTTTGTAGATGATTTATTAATTTGTGGAAAAAACAAAAAAATAATTGATGAAGTTAAGCGAGAATTATCAAATAGATTTGCTATGAAAGATTTAGGGGAAGTAAATATTTATTTAGGGATAAATATTAAATATAATTGTGAAAAAGGTCAAATGACATTAGATCAGATTGATTATATAGACTCATTAGCCATAAAATATAATATTATAAATGCGAAACTGTATAATACGCCAATGGAACAAAATTTGAGTTTAGGACCCGCACAGGCAGCATCAAATGATTTAAAATATAGAAATTTAATTGGAGCATTATTATACATTAGTACAGGAACAAGACTAGATGTAAGTTATAGCGTCAATTATTTAAGTAGATTTCAAAATAGTTATAATGAATCTCATTATAAATATGCATTAAGAATTCTAAAATATTTGTATTTAACAAAAGATCTTAAATTAACCTATAAAAGAAATGAAAATGCTGAAATAATGGATTGTTTTGTTGATGCTGACTGGGCTGGAGACAAAAATGATAGAAAATCAACGACTGGATATGTTATAAGAATTTTTGGAAATGTTGTATACTGGAAATCAAGAAAACAAGGTAGTGTTACAAAATCATCAACAGCTGCAGAATATGTAGCTTTATCAGAATTAGTGAGCGAAGTCAAAGTAATACAAAATCTATTAAAAGATTTTAAAATTAATTAAAATTGGCTTAATAAAATTAAGCCAATTAATATTTATGAAGATAATTGCGGAGCAATTGCAATAGCAAAATTTGGAAATTTGACAAAAAATTCAAAGTATATAGAAATTCATTATCATTTTGTAAATGAAAGTTATGAACAAGGAATTATAAAAATTATAAAAGTCGATTCAGAAAATAATATTGCAGACATTTTAACAAAAGCCTTAGGTCGTAATAAATTTGAAAAATTTCGAAATATACTAAGAATTGTTTGAAATAGTTCTATCACATAAATTTAAGGAGGTGTGTTGAAATTATAAATTTATGCTTTGCACAGCAGTGCAACGAACTTAGGAAAATGCGGACAATGCTGAATTGTCATATCAGCCTTTTATAACCGAGCGATTGACCGCTGAGAGGAGTCAGTTTGTAATGTGCTTTTGTATCGGATAGTAGCAGTGCTAAGATGCACTGAGTAAGATATTATAAATAAATGTAATTAATAAATATTAAATCTCTTCTCCTATACTTAATTTTTCACCATATTTTAACACTCTTATTCAATACTGCTTGTTTAAAAACTCCTCTATACCAGTTTTTCTAATATAGATATAGTACAGCAAGAACGCGCTCACCGATCCGGCCCGATCCGTCCTTTTGAAGTGGCGGGTTGTTGGGATCGTAAGCGTTAGACTCGAATTGTCTTCATGTATTATTATCAACCTGATACTTCTGCTTAGATTTATTTCTGGTATTCAATAATTATTGTTTAAGAACTCCGCTATGCCTGTTTTTCCAATGGAGATATAGTACAGGAAGAACGCGCTCACCGATCCGTACCGATCCGTCTTTTTGAAATGGCGGTTTGTTATGTGCGTATGCGTTCGACTCGAATTGTCCTCATGTATTATTATCAACCTGATAATTCTGCTTAGATTTATTTCTGGTATTCGATAAATATTGTTTAAGAACTCCGCTATGCCTGATTTTCCAATCGAGATATAATACAGGAAGAACGCGCTCACCGATCCGTACCGATCCGTCTTTTTGAAATGGCGGTTTGTTATGTGCGTATGCGTTCGACTCGAATTGTCCTCATGTATTATTATCAACCTGATAATTCTGCTTAGATTTATTTCTGGTATTCGATAAATATTGTTTAAGAACTCCGCTATGACAGTTTATCTAGTATACACATAGTACGCGGAGAACGCGCTCACCGATCCGTCGCTATCCGTCCTTTTGAAATGGCGGGTTGTTGCGATCGTATGCGTTCGACTCGAGTTGTCTTCATGTATTATTATCAACCTGATAATTCTGCTTAGATTTATTTCTGGTATTCATTAATTATTGATTAAGAACTCCGCTATGCCAGTTTTTCTAATATAGATATAGTACGCGGAGAACGCGCACACCGATCCGTCCCGATCCGTGCTTTTGAAGTGGCGCTTTGTTGGGATCGTACGCGTTCGACTCGATTTGTGTTCATTTATTATTATCAACCTGATAGTTCTGCTTAGATTTATTTCTGGTATTCGATAATTATTGTTTAAGAACTCCGCTATGCCAGTTTTTCCAATATAGATATAGTACAGCAAGAACGCGCTCACCGATCCGTCCCGATCCGTCCTTTGAAATAGCGGGTTGTTGGGATCGTATGCGTTCGACTCGAATTGTCTTCATGTATTATTATCAACCTGATACTTCTGCTTAGATTGATTTCTCTTATTCAATACTGCTTGTTTAAGAACTCCCCTATACCAGTTTTTCTAATATAGATATAGTACAGCAAGAACGCGCTCACCGATCCGTCCCGATCCGTCCTTTTGAAGTGGCGGGTTGTTGGGATCGTATGCGTTCGACTCGAATTGTCTTCATGTATTATTATCAACCTGATACTTCTGCTTAGATTTATTTCTGGTATTCGATAATTATTATTTAAGAACTCCGCTGTGCCAGTTTTTCCAATATAGATATAGTACAGCAAGAACGCGCTCACCAATCCGTCCCGATCCGTCCTTTTGAAATGGCGGGTTGTTGGGATCGTATGCGTTCGACTCGATTTGTGTTCATGTATTATTATTTACCTGATAATTCTGCTTAGATCTATTTCTGGTATTCGATAATTATTGATTAAGAACTCCGCTATGCCAGTTTTTCTAATATAGATATAGTACGCGGAGAACGCACTCACCGATCCTTCCCGATCCGTCCTTTTGAAGTGGAGCTTTGTTGGGATCGTATGCGTTCGACTCGATTTGTGTTCATGTATTATTATCAACCTCATAGTTCTGCTTAGATTTATTTCTGGTATTCGATAATTATTGTTTAAGAACTCCGCTATGCCTGTTTTTCCAATCGAGATATAGTACAGGAAGAACGCGCTCACCGATCCGTCCCGATCCGTCCTTTTGAAGTGGCGGTTGGTTGGGATCGTATGCGTTCGACTCGATTTGTCTTTATGCATTATTTTCACCCTGATAATTCTGCTTTGATTTATTTCTCTTTTAATACTGCTTGTTTAAGAACTCCGCTATGCCATTTTTCGTATATAGATATAGTTCAGAAAGAACGTGCTAACAGTTCCGTCCCGATCCGTCCTTTCGAAATGGCGGGTTGCTGGGATCGTATGCGTTATACTCGATTTGTCTTCATGTAGTATTTTCAACCTGATAATTCTGAGAAGAACTTAAAATGTATGCTCAATCTTAAATAAATGCTCTCGGAGGAAATCTGCATCTACGGTACTTTTTTCTCAGAGTGATTTCCTTCGTCAGGTATCGATATGTAATTGCAAAATGGATGTTTTTTGCAAATCTTATCAATTGTATGTAAATTTTTAGGAATAGCTTAAAATCCGATTCACGAAAAAACTTTTTCGTTAGTGCACGCATCGTATTAGTTCTGACCTATTATTTGTGTCCATTATGTCCTATTATAACCTATTATGTCCATTTTTTAAAAAACCGTAGTTTGATATTTTTTCAATCTAGACAATTCGTAAAAATATTTTTTTTTAATTTCAAGCGGTAGAATTAGGATAATTTTTGTTGCTCTGCCCTATACTGAATTTATTATTGCTATGCAACGTCCTTTGTTTTAATGGAACATAGCTTTGAAAATAGATTGAAAAGCTGCACTGAAAAATTGCGTGGAGAAACAATTTTTCAAAAATTGTTTATAATCGGCAGCAAAAAATGTCTATGCTGGAAGTTTTAATTATTACGAATTTCAATGCTGCTGAAGCAAGAAGGTTATTCAGGAGAAAATTTCCCGCCCTGCAGCTTCCAACGGAAGTGACATTTTATCGGTTAGTCATCATACGTATTTTCCGCTCATCGTACAGAAAAGTATGTACCAAGAGAGTCTTCATATTGCTTACACTTTTTTTCCCTAGATGCATTTACTATTAGAAACAAGGAAGCTATGCAAAATCTATTTGCGTAATACTATGAATAATATAAAAGGGTGATCACGATTTTTATACCATGCTTGATAACATATTTTTAGCGCCTGTACGTAGTTTTGTAGAAACTTTTACAGAATACGCGTTGCTCCTTTATTAATAAATAATAAAAAATTCGCTTGATTATTAGTTTAATTTGAATACCTATTCAGATTAGGACAAACATATCGAGTACATGGAGGCGTTGAAGCTCCGCGTGGTCCTCGATCTCGACCAGTTCAGGACAGACTTGTACAAGTTCTTCGAGATCGATATGCACAAAATGGAATTCAAAGTGCTCGAAGGGTTGCCCGAGAATTAGGTTTGTCAAATTTGATGAAAGTTTAAATTTAAGTGTAATATTTATGATCATTTAATCAAATAAAAAAATTGTATTTCGCAAAAATGAAGCTAGGTTTTGCGTATTTTCAATGCTGTTCAGCTATGAAATTCGCAACAAGAAAAATGGTTTTTAATAATTTCTTAATTTGTTACATTAAATAGCGATAATCTTATTTTGCAGGAGAAAATAGAGAAACCGTGCGGCTCATCTTGAAGAAAACTTTGAATAAGCACCCGTATCACATGCAAGTACACCAGGAATTGCTTGAAGGTGATTGTCCTCCACGCCAGAGATTCGCGCGCTGGATGTCTTTAAGAACCCTGGCTCGCGATGATTTTCCAATAAGGATTTTATTTACTGATGAAGCGACGTTTACAAATTTAGGTACTTTTGACTCGAAATATCTTTATTTATATATTTATATCATTTATTTCATTATGTTTATTATATTTATATGATAATTTCATTTTTTCTGTATAATTTAGGCACTGT
The DNA here is from genome assembly GCA_018906965.1 of Philotrypesis tridentata. NCBI lineage: Eukaryota > Metazoa > Arthropoda > Insecta > Hymenoptera > Pteromalidae > Philotrypesis > Philotrypesis tridentata. Next base: position 100,372 of record JACCIB010000526.1, read on the forward strand.
AAATCGACAGAACACCAGGAATTGGTCAGATGAAAATCCTTGTTGGATGATCGAGAAACCAGCTCGTGGTTTTAAAGTTAATGTGTGGGCAGGAGTAGTAGGAGACCGTATCATAGGGCCACATTTTTTTTAGAAACCTTGACTGTGGCAATATACGGGAATTTCTTAGAAAATGAATTTCAAGAGCTTTTAATAGTCGAAGAACGTCGAGGTGTATGGTTTATGCAAGACGGAGCTCGACTACACACTACTCGAGCAAACATTAGAAGGTTAAGGCGATTATTCGGATAACGAATAATATCTCTGAAGACGGAGTACTTCTGGCCTGCACGTTCACCAGATTTAACACCATTGGATTTTTTGTATGGCCCTATGTTAAAGAACGAGTCTACGCTACTGGGGACGAGGCCAGTAACGCCAACAACACCGAAGCGCGTTACAAGATAAATCCTTCATTTTGCTATAACCTGCGCTGAGCTGTTTTGCAAAGCTAGATAGAAAGCTTTTTTTTAATGAGAATCTCGGATTTCTGTCGCAGAGCATCTGCCTCTCAGTATGGGTATGTTCGTATTGAGGGTTGGCCGCGGTAGATTTGTCCACCAACATGAAAATTCCTGCTTCAATTACTACAAATTATTATGAATGCTCAAAATCAGTTTTGCGCAATTATATTATAATATAAGGTATATTAAAAAGCTGTATTATTTTTTAAACTGAAAACAAAATATACACTTTTTGGAATTTGTATGAAATAAATTGACAATCTCTATGCAAAAAATTTTTTCGAAACAGTCTCTTAAATGTTAGTTTTTGAAAACTATTTATTTTAAACGATATATAAAAGACATAACAAATTTTTGAATAATTTCGATTCCTCATCGGTAAAGTTTCGTATTTCACCAGCTTCGAACCTGGCAAACAGACTATCATACCTTTCTTTCATCCTATTCCATAAGTAGCAAACATGTTCATCTGAAATCGACAATTTCATTCGTAAAATTTCATACTAGAACATGAAATAGTAAGTTCCTACTAGTTCGTTTAAGCATATATAATGATAGAAAAATGTTACAAAATATTACATAATATTATGTAGACAATAAAAAACTCACATGTTATAGAGTAACTATTCTCATCTCTCTCTTTTAACTTCACCATAACGCAATGCAAAATCAGAAAATTGGCATTTGGCCCTAAATCAGATGGTTGGTTTTTTCTCAATTTTATTAGATTGGCGATGATCTCGTTCATTGCTTCAAAAATATTTTCTTGTATATACTTATCCATATTTTCTCTTAACCTTCAATGATGCAACAACTTTTCTCTTCAGTGGCTTGTCAAGAATTTTATAATAATTGAATGTCAACTTTCTGGTGCAGCTAAATTCTGATACATCGTTCGATCGAGAAGTAAGTAGAAGGATAATAAATTTAGATTAGTTAACGTCAGGCTGATAGACTCGGAAATTTTTTCAATTGACGCAGTTGATCTACGATCCTATAACCCTATATCTCGAGCATATATTTGGTATACTCGAATATTTTGTATATTGCTATGAAGACAAAAACCAAAGCCATTTTTTGTAAAATTTAAATACATTAACTCTATTATCGCTGTAAACATTAAAACATAGAAAAATAAATGTTACATTCCAATGTTTGCAATCGTGAAAACTATGGAAGGAATGGTATACAAATGTATGTGTATGTATGTATGTATGTATGTATGTATGTGTGGTCAAAATAATAATAACAAGAAAATATAAAGAAAGAAAAAAAGTATATAAATTTACATGTGAGTCGGCGTGTACGTGTTTGTGTATTGTGATGTCGTCGGTTGGGAGGAAGACCCAGCCAACCGACCTAAGCGTTGAAGAACCAGTCATTCGGGCTGAGTTTTGAAAAACCAGCCAGCCGAGCTAGGCGTTGAAGAACCAGCCCATTAAGCGAGGCGTTGAAAAAGCAGACTCCAATTCTGAGGAGTAAGAACCAAACAACTCAGACGAATTGGAGTCTGCTTTTTGAAACCTTCATCTGAGTTGTCTGGTTCTTACTCTTCAGAATTGGCGTCTGCTTTTTCAATGCCTCACTCAATTCACTGGTTCTTCAACGCTTAGCTCGGCTGGCTGGTTTTTCAAAACTCGGTCCGAACGGCTGGTTCTTCAACGTTTAGCTCGGATTGCTGGATCTTCCTTCCAACCGACGATTAGTTTGTGTATTGTGTCAGTTTATTTTTTGCTTTGAATGCTCAGTTTTTTGTGTCTAGTGATGTTGTCACGGCTAAGAATCTTTTTGCACCCCGTGCATTCAAATGTAAACGCTACTTTGTTGTGTACTCTTTGAATATGACGATTCAAATTAGTCTTACTAGCATAAGGTTTATTACACTGCTCACATATTATTAGTGGCTTCTGATTATGTACAGTTTGTTGATGGTATTCTAAATCTTTCAAAATGTCCGCATGATATTCGCAATCATCCTCCTCACATCTGTGAAATGGACGTTTTACCGAAATGACTTTCGAGAAAAAACGCCGATCCGTGAAGCAATATTTAATTGCATAACCTATACAGTCGCATGGCTGAAAATGTCTGGCAAGAAGGCGCCACTGTGGTCCTCCAACGTTGACAGCCTGCGCAAATCCTACACCAACATTTACTACTTGGTGCAGAACATTGGGACCAATATATACGGCATCTCCAACGTTTTGCACCACTACCTCGGTTGGTATACCATTTTTACGGCACCAAGCCGCAGTCACAAAGACATCTTTATGGTGATAAGGCCAATTGCACCCGGGTTGACGCTCATTACGCTGCTCTTCACTCAGTGTGGCCTTCGTCATTTCGACCTTCAGAAGTTGTGAAAATCTTGTGGTGAAATTTCGGTGAATAAACAGCCATATTTTTTTTGAATTGGGTAATCCCCAAATAAAGATATTAGTGCTATCCAGCCATCCGTCTTCACAATGCATCTCAGTAAAAGATGCATGTGTATGAATGTACCCTGTTGTAACATTAATACCCTCATTATTGATATCCTGATCAGGATTTTCACCACTGATGTGCAGAGGGAAGTCAACTAGGAGATTTGACTTTTGTATTTCGTCGAAATTAATATTGGCAATATAAGCCGTTGTAATTGCCTTGGATACAACCTTAGAAGCCAATTCATCAACATATTTCTCTGCACTTACTTTGTCTTCTATATTTATCATTTGATGTAAAACCTGTAAAATAATAATTCTATTATTAGTATATATATACATATGGGTGATTTTCTGACAAATCGTGCGCTCCATTTTTGTTCCCCGATTTGTGTGCCGAGCGGTCACGTGATGGCCGAGGTGTGATCGCGGGTGCATGAGCACGAGAGAGGCCGATGCGACCTCGACCAGAGCATCATCGCGTATACAGAGAGCAATTCAGAGAGTGACACCAGGAGCCCAACCGCAATCTACACGTGTCCGTTGAGTTTTCGTGCGTTCGCAGGAAACGAGAAGTCGGCCTCACGAGAGGAATCGAGAACGAGAGAGAAAGTAAAGTGTAATCTACCGTGGGGCGAAGCCCAAAGTGTTATTACGTGTGCGAGTTGCCATAGCCGAGGGCGAGCATGCGAGCCGCCCCGTGTTAATTCAAGTACCGCCGAAAGTGTAAATAGTTCCAAATAAATCATACCATCTAACTTGTCCGTATAAAAATACAGTGTTCAATTATTTTCGAAAGAGAATCCCTGCGTACGATCTCGACTCAGGCGACCCTGAGTGCCGAGAGTATCAAACCGGCCGAGAGAGAGTAGGCGCGGAACCGTGACGCGTTCAAGGCGCCCCGATATTAAATGAAGAACGCGGAGTGTAGGTTACGCCTAATTACGCGGGGAAGAACACAACCCGGAAAAATCCCGGATTTTGCCCACGCTCTCCCGTGCCACAAGTAATATCGCTAGAAAGAGTCGCGCAGTCAAGCGGTTGAACCGCGCGGCATTTTAACCTTGAGTTGCGGCTGCCGCTCCACCTACACACAAAGAACAAAATGCCAGTGATAGAATTATTATTTGCAATTCTACGAATAATAATAATTACACTAGGTACAATAGACGTAAGATGCACTTGTTGGAACCATGTCTTTCGATATGAACGGCGGAGTTTATAACTTCCCAAGGTTGAATAACCTATACCCCTAGATGCCTGTCACATTTTTTATCGTGCAGGAAATGATACCTACACTTTTGATCGAAAGAGAGGCATGGGCGACTCTCCCGCGACGAGAGAAGTAAATCGAGTCAGGAGAGAGATCTTCGAAAAGGAAATGGGTGTTGTACAAATATGAGACAGAAATTTGTAAAAATTATAAATTCGAAAAAATCATAGCCGGCAGGCACACATGAAAAATACATGTAGCGGGAAACTGAGCGAAAAAAATCTTCAGCAATGAACGCATGTATCATGAATAAAAGAGGTGATCAATGGAAAGAAGAAGATCGATGCAGTCGAGAGAATTGATGTTGAGAATTGAGACTTGTTAAGACGGTGATGAATTCGATCCAATTCTATCTGTAGCTCCGAGTGTTACGGTCTAGCCAGAGAACGAGATAATACATAAAAGTGTATAAAAAGGTGACGCGAGAACGCTGAAAGAGAAAACTAACCAGGCCGAGCGAGATTGTAGTAATCAAGGAAACAGTAAACTCATAGAACGGCGACTTCCTTGAGGATGCAAGGAGAAAAGCTGAGAAAGATAAACGACTGACAATAGAAGGAAAGAACAGGACAAGTAAAACTGTAAATTGAACTAAGTAGCCAAGGCTGAACCATACGTGGTAGGTGTTGAAAATATGCTTGTTAAAAAGAGAGGGGGGGAGAGACAGGGAGAGAGACAGAGAGAGAGAGAGAGAGAACGAGTGAAAGAGAATTAGTGACTATGTACGCATACGCGTCGTATAAAGCCAGAGAAATAGTTTTGCGGACGTGCGTTTTATAAAACCGAGTAGTGACAGAACAAGGTTGATATATGTGATCGAGCATATCGTTCAGTTAGGAAAGAGCGAGATATGATCATCAAGCTATTATATACATAAGGGAAGGTTGCCCAGTATGTTTACCCTTAACTTTTTTCGGCATATCTTTTCTCTGGTGTAATTTAACTTAAGGGGTTATGACAGTGTTAAAACCTGAAAGAAAAAGAAAAATTGTTAGTGTTGTAAAAAATTAATAGATATATAGGTGCCCTAAAAACTATATTTTTGCTTTCAAATACAAGTATTATACATCACTTTTATGCATAAATAATATGCATAAAGTGAGTGTAGCATTTAAAAACAATTAAAGGTATTTGCTTACCAAAAATCATGATTTTCATCACTTTTATTTACTTGCAGCATGTTTCTGATGAAACCATACCATCAATCCTGTTGAATCAAAGTGCCAAATCTTCATTATGAGTCTGGTCTCAGACTAAGTGGAACAGATTCCTGAAAAACACAAAATTCATATAATTAATTAAACATATATTGACAATATTAATAATTATAGTGAATGTTACATATGTAAACATACGTAACATTCACTTTGAACTTATTTTTGCCAATTCTGCTCCACTCAGTTTGTGACCGTACTCATTAGGAAGGTTTTCCACTTTGGTTCATCCGGACTGATGTTACGGTTCCTTCAGTAAGCTGCGGCAAGTGTATCAAAAGCATGAAAAAACTGAATTTGAGTGGAAGGCATTTAAAGTTTATAATGTAAGTCATACAAATGAACTCAGCTATACTTACAGAAACTATGTGGCATACCTTGATTTGCTGTTGGTACTCAAATATACATACAATAAAGTATATTTGGTGGTATGCGCATATAATGCTATGTGATAATAGCATTTAGAAGCTGGAAATAAAATGAAAATTATCGTTAGCTATTCATAATCAGGTTATGTTTATGAATTACAATTACATGTAATTCTTACCATTATTAAATACACTTCTAGTTGTTAAGAAGTATGCAAAATAATACTCCAGATAGTCAATATAAACTCCCATCTTGCTGGATTGCACCCGTATACCTAAAAGCAAAAAATAAACCAACAAAGAAAAAGCTCATTATCAACACTGTTATTACTAATTAGTTTCCAATACTTATCTGAATAATTTTTCTACTCTGCAGAAGCTCTTGCACTTTTTCAACACCACTAAGGTTATAAGCATTGTACAGCAGCTAGCAGACTAACTGCACTGATCTAGTGTCTTCGATGAAAAACAGCTGTTTGGCTGCTTTCTTCTGCTTTACAGAAAATTCTACTATACCGATCAAACAGGAATCTTCATTCTCGACCAGACGCTGTGAGGCACAACCTATTCGAGTGGCAAATTCAAATTTGTTGAATGCCTTTACTTTAACACATTGAGTTAGGTAACATAAAATCACACATAGAAAAATTAATTTTACAGATTTTATTTATTTTACGGAAATAAATTAATAACTCTTGAGAATAAAACGGTTTTTAAAACGGTTTTTAAGTCATATTTTCAGTAAGATTTCTCATGAAATTACTCTGTAAAAAGTGGGTTGGGTTAGAACAATCCTTTCCACAAGTTTGGCCTAATTAAAATATTTAAAAATCACGATTTTTCAACAATTTACTTGAAACAGATTTGTTAGTTTTTTGTTGATATCTTCGAGGAACATTTTTTTAGCCCAAAACGGCTTTGAGGACCATATTCTACAGACTATTAACTATGAAAAAAGTGAATAAAAAAACTGGGTATTTTCAAAATTTTAACACTGTCATAACCCCTTAATAAGTCTACTCCTTGATCCAAAAGCTATAAGAAAAATTGGCGCGAGTTTAAATCGCTGTTTAGATAGTTTGCCGACATAAAATGTAAAAGTTGAAATTTTCGCTCTTCCAAAATGTATTGCCCAGTATGGTTATTTTTTAGCTATATCCTTTAAATAATACGATAATATCTTAAAATACTCAAGTGAAATTTGTTCCTTGCACTTGTATTCATAAGGTGGAACATTGACGCGATACGTAACCGGCATTTAAAACAGTTACGTGCACCATCGTAGGAAGAGAGTTTATATTTTATTTATTGTTTTTTATCGTGGTAAAACTATGTTATCATTCAAAGATCTGTCACTTGTGACAGCCTACCGTCAGCGCAGGCTCGCCTGGACACCACCGGAGCCGCATACATGATGCATACTCATACTCGGTGGTGTTTACAGGTACGAGAGCACGAGAGAGAGAGAGAAAGAGAGAACGTACAGACGCGCGGCAGCCAAACAGCCATGAGTGCGAGAGAGCGCAAACACAGCGGCGCTATACACGCAGCGCCACGTGAGCCAGCGAGAGAGAGAATGAAAAAAGGAAGGAACGAATGCACGCAGTGAATGTAATAGTGGAGGCACCGCGGCGTGCCAAGAGCATTATTGGTAGCGAGTGGAGAGCTGCGGCTCACTCTACAACGACAGCGTGCGGCGAGCAAAAGCGTAATAATGTATGCAGCGGCGAAGATCAAATTGTACACAGCCAGACAGCCGGAGATACGGCATGCGTGCGTAATATAAGAAAAAGATGATTTTTGTATTTGGCGCGCTAGACTAATGTTAATAAGAAGGCACGATGGAGCGAATATGACATATATTAGGCGATCACGTGCGCGACCGCGAGTGGTCAAGACTGTAGATCTAGGAGAAATTAATGTACTAGAAAGAGATAGCGAGAGACGCCACGGCCGACGCGAGGCGAGCAACAGGTAACATAGACAGTATCCATTGGACATCGAGAGCAGCAGCAGCAATTAGCACCTTTCCCTCCGCACGCCTTCCGTACTTGTATTCTCCGCAAATTCTGAGTATTGAGAATAGATTCGCGAGAGTTTTGCGTCGCGCGTATTTCAGGGCACGAGACATCGCAGTACGAGAGGAAGAGCAGAAAAGAAAATAAACAGCCAGGTAGAAAAAGATTTCTATTTAATCCCGACACGAGCTCGCATGTTTCCATACCTCTGGACAGCCAGTCATTTTTGTCACGTGTGATACCGCGAAAAGTTGAATGGAACAATAAACGCCAGTCGTTGATATTTTTAACTAGTGTGCATTTTATTTAGCGGTTACCTTTTTCCTTTACGTTTTTCGTGCGTTCCCGCAACCCGGAGAGCCGTTTCATGCTACTAAGCGAGCCGGCACAGAAGACCGCGTATTCGGGCGTCTACGAGTTATACAATTCGAATTTAAATACGAGACGCGTTTCGGCAGCCCGAGTAAGGGTGAGATCAGGTAGTGTGACTAGGGGCAAAACCCTCAAAAGCACAACGTCACACACTATAATTCCTTAGAAAATGTAAAAATCATACATTTGTTTAAAATAATATATATTGTGACGGGGTGCGTCTTCTCCCGGCGAGCACCTGCAGCTGGTGGAAAAGCGAACACCACCTAATGCTCGTCTGCTTGCAGGGAGAAGAAGCCGACGTCTCGCACGCACCGAAACACACATAGCCGCCTATCAGCGAGAGAGGGCCGCGCGCCGCACGGGCTAAGAGCCACGCTGTGACGTCACAGCCGCGGTAGCAATAGCAGACCAGCGAGCGCGCCGAGGCAGCGCCACGGAAGGTAGCTACCACACGCCGCCGCGAGAGACGCACCGGGCCAGACGGCGCGCTACGGGTCTTAGCGGCCGCCATGACACCCATAAGCAGCACGCGGCAGCAGCAAGAGCGAGCACTTGTAGCGAGCGACCGTGCAGCGACGCGGCAAGCGGCGAGCGCCTCGTATGTGAGAGCGACTTATATATGTGTGTGTGCGACGGCCATAACCACGTGCGAGAGAGTGAGATAGCGAGAGTGAGAGAATGTTTCAGCCAACGAGTGGAGGCTACCGAGCCCCCACAGCGTGTGCCAGCCGACTATTGGAGTCGAAGTAGAGGAGACAGGCCTCCTTCACATCGACTGCAGCCGCCACCCCGAGCGAGGAACCCTTAGCGAAGGGAAAAGCGAGGGAAGAACGTAGAGTGAATGTGCGTGTTATACGTGATTTCAGCGATATTTTAAGTGAAAACGTGTGTTGTGAACAAGCCGAAAATTGCGAAATGTATTTAGGAAACGTGCACAAGCGTCGGCAATAATTGTTATTAGCGTACGTAAAATTAGTGTAAATAATTGAGTGTGTGATTCATAACCGCCGCCGAGGAGTCACGTGGCTCCTCCCGAATGCGTGTGATTTGAGTGTGTGTGCGTGAGGGCCGAGAGGCAGCGGAAGCGAGCGCCGAGCGTCAGTACGCCTGACCACCTCGAGCAATTAGCAGCGAGAGAGCCAAAGCATCAGTACGATTTTTGTGAGAAAGAGAGGGATTGAGAGAGGAGATTTACCACCGCCGCCCGCGCTTCGTTCCGTTTTTCGGCCGCCGTACAGCGAGCCCGCACCAGAACGTGAGGACGAGCCGTGCAGAAAGATCGAAGTAAGTCTGTGGTGTGCGCAAAATCGTGACTTCTCCCGACCGGCAGCCGCGAACGGTCGACACGCGCGCGAACGCGATTGCGAGGCGACGCGACTGCCGCCAACCGCCACGAGGCGTGTTCTCGTTTGTGTCACATTTTTTTCTGAGTAACTAAATAAATAGGCAAATTACTAGTACGCGAGTGAACTTATTTTTTTATTTCCTTTGCCGACCCGCCCGAGATTCCAGAGACTCGTGCCACTGGCCGAGCTCCAGTGCATGCGCGCACGCGGATCCGCGGCCAAGGCGCCCATACAATAGTACATTACGATACTAGTGGCATAAGTAGTCCTTAACGGCACGGCGCGAAGTTGGTGCCCGAGCGAAGTGAGTGGTATAAGTTACAGGCTATAATGCCGTAATCGATTATTTATGCCACTGAAGAGAGTGGCATAAATGCCAATTTAGGTCACGCAGTGCTATAAATAAAATAAAGGCCGCGGCGTACCAGACCACATACGGAGGTGCACCGGGAGAACGCCCCAGCCGACACCCCAGTCCACCACGTCACAATATTTATACCTTAAACATTTTCTGTCGATCTTTTAATTCAGTTACTTCCTTTTCATTTTTTGAATTCAAGTACAATCCTCTTACTCCAATTTTATTCAAGTCAAGTTGTTTAACTTTTACTGTACTTTTCACGATAGAATTAATTTTTCTTTCGGTAACTTCAGGTGTGATAGGCTTCGTTACTCCTCGTGCCTAAAATACAAGATATAATAGAATTAAAATACAAATAAATTAAATAGCTTCTCTTCGCTCAATACATTAGTAAATTGGAGAAAATGAAAAAAACAAATTTTGTTTGTATTTTATTATGTGCTAATAGTTGTATTTTATCAGCTTTCAAAAGGAGCACCAGTGACTTGAAACTATTGCTGTTAAATAAATATTTGGCTCGAAGAATTGCTTTCACTTTTCTCCAACTTAAAATACAAATATATCATATTTAAGAAAACGTTGACTCATATGGATATGTTCTATAGGATTTCAGGAACAAATTAGGATAAATGAACAAAGCGAAAAGCAAAGAATTAAACATAAAAATAATATCACAAAATTAAAAGCATATTTTTCTAAGTTTCTCTACAGTGTGCACGATTCTCAGCCTCAAAATAGATGAAATGAAACGTTTTACTACTTGAAAGTTGGTAGGTCCCAAATTGGATTTCAAGAATTCAAATTAAGAATGCTTAATATTTAATTTAATATTAATATTTTAGAATTTTATTTTTCATGTTTTAAAAGTATTGGTTCCCCTTAAATACAGAACTTTTTTAAAATAATTTCTTATTGACTTTTTTTTATCTAAATGTTTACAAATTTGTTTTAATTATATAAAAAAGATGTCTTAATATAGAAATAGATTTGTGAGATTAAAAATTAATATTCTTAAGTGTTCTTAACAGCTTTAATCGAAGGTCTCAATGATCTTTAATATAACTTTAATGTAAAAGAAGTTTCATTACGGTTACGTAATCAGAAAATTTTCTACAACTTTATAAATAACTGTTTTTTAGCTGTTAACTTAAACATTGACCCTTATAAAATTGCTAGTTCTTATAAACAGTTCCTGTATACATCAAAGATACACAGAAAGCAATAGTATTTTTAGATTTAAAAAAATTGATATTGTGAAACAAGAAGGATTATGGAATAAGGAAACAATAGGTATTGATTTTTATGGATTTGGATTATGATCATTAGATTGCATATTTTAATATAAAATATATTTGTTTCAATAGTTACCGATATCAAAAAGTCGAGTTTTCTCAAAATCACACTATCTATGTCACGTTTGTCCAACATGTCTCTATCTCTGTCTCTGTCTCTGTCTCTGTCTCTGTCTCTGTCTCTGTCTCTGTCTCTCTCTCTCTCTCTCTCTCTCTCTCTCTCTCTCTCTCTCTCGTGGGGGGATCCAGGATTAATTTCTCCTCTTCAGTGCGTAGCCTCGGGGTAATTCTAGATTCTACGTTGTCATGGCGCGACCATATTTTGGACATCTGCAAACGTGCTCGTGCATTGATGTATCGTCTTTTCTTTTTCCGTAAGAGCACGACTCGGGAGCTGCGCACTCACCTTATTCAATCCCTTCTTTTCCCGATCCTCGACTACTGTTCTCTTGTTTACTGTGACATTACGATGGAACTTGACATGAAACTACAGAGGGTGCTTAACACAGGCATTCGATATATCTATGGTCTGAGGAGGGATGAGCACATTTCTCCTTACAGGCGCGAGCTACGGTGGTTAACAATAGCCAGGCGTCGGGATTATTTCTCCGCCTGTCTATTAAGGAAATTGTTTGTTCGGGCCTTGCCAGCCCATTTGCTGTCTAACTTTGATTTCCACCGTGCACTGCGGCCTGTCAAGGGGGATGCGACGCCACTGGACATACCATCCTGGTCCTCGGAGTTCTTTAGGAACTCCTTCTGCGTCCGTTCATCCTATTTGTGGAATTCCCTCCCCTCTAACCTACGTGATATCGTCCAGTTCGAGGCTTTCAAGGTTAATGCTTACAAGTATTTCCTTGACGTGGACTGAGGCGTTACTTCCTCTACTTACCTTTTCCTCTCCCCTTCCTTTTTCCTGCAGGATGTTCTGCGCATATTTATTTAGCAAGGCGTCTGCGGCGTGTGTATCACGCATTTTGTATTTTTTTTATATATATATTTTTTTTGCATTTTTTCTATTTTTTTGCGTTTTTCGTGCAATGATTTCATTGTTTTTTGGTTAAATTTTATTATTATTTTTATTTTTATTAAGTTGTATTAATTATCATTTATGTTATCTATTTTTATTTTTATTGTTGTTGCGTGCACCACAGCACCTTAATCTAATGGTTATAAAGGCCCTAAAGGGCCCGGCTATATTCTTGTCTACTAATGTAAGATATGTACAACAGAATGTACATTCAAAATAAATATTTATCTTCTATCTATCTATCTATCTATCTCTCTCTCACTCTCTCTCTCTCTCTCTCTCTCTCTCTTCTCTCTCTCTCTCTCTCTCTCTCTCTCTCTCTCTCTCCCGTATTAATATTGACGCAACAGAGCTCCCCCATGTGTCCAAAGCCAAAAATCTCGGTCTGTGGTTGACTCCTACTCTCGATTGGCAACTGCATACCAGGTAAAGTCTACGCTTCTCTGGCTGTGCTCAGATTTCACAGGCGCTCTCTGTCTCAGTCTCTAAGGAAAAAGCTGGTCAATCTTTAATCGTCCCTCTATTTGATTATGCCTGTCCTGTCTATACCGATCTCAAAACGTGTATACGAAAGCTGCAAACAGTGCAGAATGCATGCGCCCGTTTCATCGAAGAGAACATCCTTCAACGAGCGCACGTTACGCCCCACCGGCTCTCATTCGGCTGGTTGTCAGTTAAAAATAGGCCCAATTATTTCCCGTGCATCCAAGCTTACAGTGCCCTGGTGCGTGGTTCTCCCTCATATTTGGTAAAGGAATTCAAACTTATAGCAGAACAGTCCGATATACGGCAATCTAGTAGGAACCCTCCGCAGGCTCTTCTCTATTCGGCCCCACGCACCGAAGCGTGGAAAAATTCTTTCACCATTCGGGCTTCCAGTCTCCTAAACTCTCTCTCCATCACTAATTTTACTAAAAAAAAAACTAGCATCGTTTAAGCGTACCTTGTATAAGAAGCTACTTGACAGAGACCGGGCTGACTAGGAGGCTTGCATGGTGAATGAAGGATTAGTCGTAGATCCTATGCGTGCTCGATACGATAATTAGCACTTGTTACTTTTTATGTTACTTTTTATTTTACTCTTTATTTTGTTTGTGTAAAAAGTGAGTATGTATTTAAACTCTAATGTTATCTTGTATAAAACTAGTTGTACATCTACAATATTATCTTGGCGAATGTATTAAATAAGTAGAAAGTCTCCGAAAGTCCTCTATTTTTGTATCTTTTCGTTGTATGTCTCTGCGAATGTCTTATTATAAACTGTACTGATCTACTTCCAAACTGCACTACTCTACTATTCTATTTTATTGTATTTTATATCTGCGATTCTGTATTTTGTTGAAACTGCCAGATGGCGTTTTGCTTCTTTCGAGGAAAAGCGGCGCGAAGAGAGGAGAGCTGACAGCGGAGTGAGGAAAAGACGGAGGGCTCTTTCGCTTCCCATTCCGGTGAGACGAGAAAGAGATGGACTCCGGCGCAACAATAACAACAACAGATTTATACAGGGCGTTCAATTCCGACTCGTCGTAAGTCTTCGGACGCAGATGAGACGGGCGGTTCTTCCTACGTGAGAGCCTTCTGCAGCATGGCCAGCGTGATGGTTGCTTCACCGTGAGAACGTTGGAAGTAATAAAAGGCAGCCTTTGCGCCCTTTGTAACAGGCGTACTACCGAATCAAGGGCCCAGACAGAAGGAGTCGCTGAGAGTTACATTGTACTTCGTAATTCGCGCATAACTTAGGCGTTGCGTGAATTGTCTGTATGAATGCTGGTTGTCTGTTGTCGCGAGCGTTTGAATTTCGCGGCCGTCTTCTCCAACATTGAGAGTGATAGTGGCGTTGAGCGTGCATGCGCCGCGATCAACAACGCGCGAGGCGAGCGTGTCTGTTCGGGCCGTCGGCCCAAGCGAATCGGCCAATAGAAGCGCGCGTCGTCCAACGGCAAGGGAAAGCGAGAGTGCGAGGTGAGCGACGCGAGAGCGAGCCGACACTCTCCTGCCCCGGCCGCTCCAGCTCGGACGACGTTGCGGCTCACGCCCGAGGGACTCGGTTTTCATTGGCATTTTGCAAGGACATCCATGGATTGATTGGATGAGGAAAAGGTTAGTGGGTCGTTCTACTTGAGGCTAAGTCTCCCTCGTGGGTGCGCGTGCAGCTCTACGCGCGGCTTCACGGACGCGGCATCTGATATCTTGCGCGCGCGAGAACATCGGCGAGCGCGGGAAGCTCGGATCAGGTTGCCTTGGTGTTTCGTTACTTTCGGTGTCTTTTCTTAGTTAGGTCAGTGTCTTGGTATTTGCGTATTACGTTTACCTCGGTTACCTTCCGCGCGGATATCTGCGACACGGCTATCTTGTCGCCTGCCACGAGCACGGAGTACCGGCGAACGGCGTACCTCGGGCATTGGTTGTCTCGTCGCGTCGACGTGATCTTAGAGCGACCTTATCTTCGTATGATTCGGGCGAAGGTTGTCTCGACATTCCGGGGCGAAAGACGATTATTACCGGGTATCTCGAGCGTTGGCTATCTCCGCGATCTACGCGTTCTTTGGCTGTCTGTCGCGGATAGGTAACTCGGGGATATCTGTTATTGTCGTGTGCGGTATACGAGTATTTCGCGGAAATTAGTCGGCGAGGACAAGGGGGCCTCGTCCGTCTCGTGTTAGGATAAGGCGCGGGAGGTGTTGTAGGTCGTGGTTACGCAGACACGCTCTCGGCCAAAAGTAGTTTAGACGGCTGCGATTTGCACTAAGTGTGGGCAATCGCGGCTATACGATTAAAGTGTGAATAAAGAGTCGGCGGACAAAGAGTGAATGTGTAGCCAAGCGGGCATCGTATGTGTTAGGCCTTGAGACGCGCGAGAGTCGGATATCTACGTGGTTATCTGACATTTTGTTTATTGTAAAGTCCCAGCCGTAATTGAGTTCTAGTGTTGTGCGGAGTTTATCCCCTTGGCGGTGCGTGCCAAGGTGCGGACGTATACCTTCGCGTATTCTTTTAATTGCGTAGCATCGCCCGAAGAGGCCGAATACCTCGCGAATTCTTTTATCTTGCGGTGGTTGTTTAGCCCGGGTTGCCTTTGGTTATCTGTGATGTAAGGAGTTTTAGTCGAATAAATGATCATTTGCTTTTGTTAATAACCACGCGATATTACTATCCGAACCACCCTCTCTCCTTACAGCGTTCGCGGGGCTGAGCTAGCTAGCCGGCAAATTCGCCCCATCCTCGAGTTCGTTAAAGGAGTCGCGAGACTCTGGCACTTGCAGGTAAGTGCCTGGCGCCACGGGGTTCAGGGCAACTCGAGGAGCCGGGCCGATAATTATAACGACCTGGATTTTGTAAGCCTCCACGCATTCCCAGCTAGCGTGGAGCGAAAACCAACGTTATACTATATATCTCTCTCCCTTCCTCTCCCCTTCCCCCAACTTCTCTGTTACTCTTGTGATGATGCAGAATTTATCGGTGACTTTATTGAGGTGAACTCGCTGCAATCAATTCCTTATTGAACTGCACACCAATTGTGATGATTCCAATACCTAAATGGACCTCTGCCATCTTGACATCAACGATACTATTGCCACTAATTAGCACGAGTGCTTAACAGCTAAGCTAGAACTTCAGACACCACATCACGAAACCATACATTACCAATAGACGGAGAGATGAGGCGATTATTTTTATAAAACTCGAGATACGGTTGATTCTTATTGGAACAGAACCCTCGAGTGCATCTGAATACAAAATGGCAAGTATTAGACACGTGATTTTTCATTGAAAAACGTGGCGGGCGAATGAACAAGTGAATTTTTTTGCAGAAAAATTTATAAGATATACGGATAATAATTGCGAGAAGTGATTGTATTTATTCTCACGATGCCCGGAATATTATTGTCAGACTAATTGCTACTGTTGAAATTACGTAAAACGAGCACAAAGTTACATAAAATTGATAAAAATTAAAATTGTAGCGATAGACATACAAACTTATTCATTGTAATCTTTGTACATGACAAACGCTATATACAAAATATCAGACCAATAAATTATTATTAAAGCCATGAAAGCCGATTGTAAAGTCGTAGTAAGTGAAGGTTAAAATATAGAGAAATTGTTAGTTATAAACATAGTAACACAAAACAGACTGTACAGTTACACGAAGGATAGGCCACTGCCTAATTTTATTCAAATTCCTAGTCGAAAATATTGTTAATAACTTATTTATAAACATTCAAGAGCCGAAAAATGCGTTTTTTTCAGTTTTTTGTACATAACTTGAAAACCAATAAATTAATTTGAATGGCGTCAACAGACGAATTGTAGATAATTGAATTTTAAACAAATTGCGCTTTTGGGGATGACTCGATAGCATCAGTTAGTTCGGATAAAATTTGAAATAATAAGGAAATTTTACTTTTTTTAAAAGTCGTAATCGTGGCCTCAATTTTAACTTTTGACGTTCGGGTCTTCGTTAACTAGTATTAATGTATGTATACTTACACGTGTGCGTGAGACAGACCAAATCGGTATATTAGTTTCGGCGTAGTTTAATTTTGAATAATTAAATTCAATATCTTGCATACTATCTGGACGCGTTTGTAATGAGCCGATTTCGATTTTTCGGACGGATTTGAAAAGTAGAACTATAATTCAAGAAAACGTATATTATCATTTTTCACGAAAATGCTGTTAAAACGGTGAAAAATGCATTATTATTATTATTATTATTTATTGGTTTTCAAGTTATGTACAAAAAACTGAAAAAAACGCATTTTTCGGCTCTTGAATGTTTATAAATAAGTTATTAACAATATTTTCGACTAGGAATTTGAATAAAATTAGGCAGTGGCCTATCCTTCGTGTAACTGTACAGTCTGTTTCGTGTTACTATGTTTATAACTAACAATTTCTCTATATTTTAACCTTCGCTTACCACGAATTTACAGCCGGCTTTCATGGCTTTAATAATAATTTATTGGTCTGATATTTTATATTTAGCGTTTGTCATGTACAAAGATTACAATGAATAAGTTTGTATGTCTATCGCTACAATTTTAATTTTTATAAATTTTATGTAACTTTGTGCTCGTCTTACGTCATTTCAACAGTAGCAATTAGTCTGACAATAATATTCCGGGCATCGTGAGAATAAATACAATCACTTCTCGCAATTATTATCCGTATATCTTATAAATTTGTTTGCAAAAAAATTCACTTGTTCATTCGCCCGCCACGCTTTTCAATGAAAAATCACGTGTCTAATAATTGCCATTTTGTATTCAGCTGCACTCGAGGGTTCGGTTCCAATAAGAATCAACCGTATCTCGAGTTTTTTTCCCATATACGTGTATTTTTCGAGCTCATCTCTTAGACTACAACCGCGGCCGAGCAGCTAATAGCAGCCAAGTGCGCAACGAGTGGGAGGAGCGCTCAGCCGTTTCCGGGTATTTTTCGCCGTTTTCAACGACATTTTTCGGGTATAAAACATCATTTTATCAAAAAACGGAAAAGAGGGTGTTAAAGTTCAAGATATGAATTTTTTAAAGCCGTCGTTCAAATTTGCGTACGATGACGAGGCGGCCTATTATGAATAGAGTTTTGTTTGCAAATTTTGTCTAGTTTACAAGAAAAAATACTATTAAAGTTATATCTATATGTTACAGCTGTATTCATTCATTTAAACCTTAATTTTAAGAAAAGTGAGAGTTCGCTCCGGACCCTGACCCAAAAAATTCATGGAGATAATACCTTTGACCATTTGGAAAGTGCCTGCTAAATCCCAGAGTTGGCCTAAGCTGTTATGAAGAGTGAAAAATAAAAATAGCTTGATATAATCACTTGAAATAATCATATTTATCACTTTCTTAACACTTCACTGGCTGGTCACATCACAAGAAAATTATTTCCTTATATAAACTGAAAAATTCTGGATAAACTTTCTTTGATTCTTGAACGATGAAAACCAAATTAATATATCCATGCTGATTCTGGATAGACTTTCTTCAATTCTTGAACGATGAAATCCAAACTAATATATCCATACTAATTATTTTATAAAACATTACTGTTTCACATAAAGCAAGATGCATATCACTTCACTAGCTTATCACATCACAAGAAAATTATTTCCTTATAAAAACTGAAAATTCTGGATAAACTTTTTTTGATTCTTACATGATGAAAACCACATTGATATAGCCATACTAATTATTTTATAAAACATTACATTTCATAAAGCAAGATGAATATCTTAACACTTCACTAGCTCATCACATCACAAGAAAATTATTTTCTTATATAAACTGAAAATTCTGTATAAAGTTTCTACGATTCTTGAACAATGAAAATACAACACTTTCAATAGCATGTCATAAGGATCACTTTCGATATACAGATAGAAAAAGTTATGAATTATTCTTATACACTTAAACAACTTAGAAACTTTCTTGCATGAACGATGAATACTCTTGACACTTCACTAGCTTCTTACAATACAAGATAATGTTTTCCTTATATAAACTGAATATTCTCTAAAAACCAACAAAATAAGACACTTTCACTAGCTATATGATATATTATTATAACCCTATAATAATATATGATATATTATTATAACCCTATAATAATATATCATAAGAATCCCCTTTGACGTACAGCCTGAGAGTCTACCTCCCAGGAGACGATAGGAAAAGTTATGAATTATTCATATCCATTTCAACAACTGCACAAACTTCAAGCATGAAAGATAAATATTCTTAACACTTCACTAGCTTGTCACATCACAAAATAGTTATTTCCATATAATCTGAAAATTCTGCATAAACTTTCTTCGATTCTTGAATAATGATAACAAAACACTTTCACTAGCTTGTCATAAGGACTTATAAACGTTAAATTCTACATAAACTTTCTTTGGAGGAAAAGTAATTAATAATAAACAAGCACTTCAGCAATTGTATAGAAACTTTCTTGCGTAGAAGATGAATATAGATCTTATAATATCTTAAAATAAAAGGGTATTTTTTAACAAAGAATCAGTTCATAAAATCATGTATTGAATATATTATTAAAAAAAGTAAAACTAAATATTTATCTAATCTAGCCTAATAGTTATGCTTATGAAACATTTTTCTGAATTATATCTGACAGTTTTTAAATATTAATTTCACCAAAAACATGTTAAAGCTAAATTAGGTTATTTAATCATATTCTTTAACACTGCATGTGTAAATAAAAATGTAAATACACTATCGTCTACTCTTCTGCAAACATGAACTGTATAATAATGCAAGCAATAGCATATACATAGAGCTAACGTCAAATGAAAACTTATTTCCGGAGAGAACATTTTCTCCGGGAGAAGAATTTTCATAGAGAGGAATTCATGATCGATTAAAATATTCATATAGGTATGTATAGATATAAAATTCAGTTGAGCACAACAAACGTTTATCAAAAATATTTTATACTTACAATTCGCACATCATACTTAATATTTGAGCTATGGCACAACTCTTTGAACTGCTCTAAATTCAAGCCAAAATAAATTTTCAAAAACTGATGATGCAGACCAGCAACTTGAGGATCAGGTAAATCACATCCTGGTAAACCGATGTTCATTTTCATTTAAGAGCTTAGGATAAAAAATTACTAATATTTAATAATAAAACAAACAATGAATAATTTTAAAAACTAAATAATAATAAATAATAATAATAGACAATAATAAATAATAGAAGGATCCTTAAACATATGTAAAGAAAATTGAAAATTGTCAATTTATTAATGGATTATAATAATAATGAAAAAGTAAAAGTTATTTATTTTCATTTATTTTTTTTCTATTATTATTACTTCTATTATTAATTTTTTAACAACTGTTTATTACTTTTATTTATTAATTGTGCTTAAAAGACCTTATTTTATAAGCAATAACTAAATACAATTTGAGCACAATATTACAACAAAATAACCTTCGAAAAAGTACAGAATTCAACAAGGGATAGAGTCAGAATAATGATAGAGGCAAGGCATAAATCTCAATGATATTTGGAAACTAGTTTCAAAGCAATATTCAAGACAAACAATAGACAGAACCATGCGTACGTGTACTACACGTGCATTAAACGTGTATAGTGTATTTGAAATGCAAGGAGGACAGCAGCTCACATTTGTGTTTCGTTTGACAAAAATAATACAGATTTGATAATCCTAACTATCAAAATTAATAAAATAAACAATAAACGAACCAAAAAGTGTACCCTGCATTTCAAAATATTAATCAGACGGAACAGATTGTACCACCATTCCACAGTAGTCTTTCTACAATAGTTTAGTTCAATGTTCCGTTCTGAACAATTAGACTGTTTAGTCGTCTCTCGGTCTCCGCGAAGCAGAGAAAGGGTCCGCCATCGGTTTACTTTTAAGCATAGTGGTAAAATTATCTAAGTTTTAAAAAGAAGTTGTTAAAAAAATTCTTCAAAATTCCAAAAGATACCACATAATTCAGGAATTCTTAACAAATATTTATTAAATAAAAGAAATAAATCTAAGCAGAATTATCAGGTTGGAAATAATGCATGAAGGCAAATCGAGTCACAAGCATACGATCCCAACAACCCGCCACTTCAAAAGGACGGATCGGGACGGATCGGTGAGCGCGTTCTCCGCGTACTATATCTATCTTCATGTAAAACTTTAAGATTAATTTTGCAACTCTTGATATCTCAATGTCACAAAAATACTAAGTGTTTTCTCTATCTATACAGTTATTTCATTATATTAGTCAAAGTTAATTTTTAAATTCTCGATATCCCTTATGTGGTGAAAATTCAGAGTACTTATTCTAAAAGTCTATTTTCATTATGTAAATTAAAGTCAAACTTTCAATAATAATGTAAATAATATTCTAGCAGGTTTATTGTGTACGTTTATTACTTTTCCCTTAGTAAAGGTTGATATGAAATGTGATTATAATGCAATGATTAAAAAGGTATTTCTAATTAGTTCAACAAATAATTATGTTAATATATGTGTCTTCTTTTACCTCGTAAATGAGTGAATCACAGACACTGAAAGAACATGATGCTTATACATGAAGCTGAATAACTTGAAATTTTCATCTATCTATATCAATATGAATGCGTAAACATCTTTGCTTGAAGGATCTGTTGGACAGACTACCATTTCTTTAGTGTTTCTTCTCTATACCTTCGATTTTACATAAATTTCAATTTTAATATAGCAAAAGAAAGTTATGATATCAATAAAGAAATTGGCAAGTTTTTGTTATAAGAAGCAATTGAGATGATATAAATAAATAATTGTTTAAATCGGAGAAGGATTATAAATATATATGTATTCATCATTATAAACACTCGACCAAATTGTGACATGTGAAAAGGTGGATAGCCTGTGAAACGATACTGTCGGTAAAATTGTGGGAATAACTGCGATTGCCGCCACGTCCTGCGCATTGCAGCTGACCTTTAATGACTGATCAAGGGGCGCGGTAGCGCCACGATGGCAAGTATAAGGTACGTGAGTACGTACGCCGCCGTCGGGCGCTAGCCAGACCCTATATACATCTCATAGGCATTGTTGGAAACTCGACTTACGGTTTTCTTCACTTTGACAGTATTATTTGTCACATAGAAATACTCAAACGAAAGCTTGAGACGAAACTAACAAAATCACATCAGGGTCACATTTTCTGAAAATGCTTCTATCAACAGATATTGTAAAGTGAAAGTTCGAGCCCCTCGATTCTCATCAAGAGAGAAGAATGAAAACTGAACAATTCTTCCGGTTACGTCAGCCCTACGTATTTCCGTAATAATATATAGCACACCATGCATCAATATAGATCTACTTTGTACATGCTGAGCAGATGCAGACGATGTTTCATGGTGAAACATTGTTTATGTTTATAATAATCAACGTAAATATTTTAATTAATAATTTAACATATTATTATAAAATATTGTGATAGTGCGAAATATATCATAAGTTTAATATTTTAAAACAGTGTCATTTAAAAACAGTGAGAAATAAGTCAATTTCGTTCATAATGATCGACATGATTAATAGTGTATAATTAGATTAGATAAGTATTTAGTGTTATGATTGTGATTTATTAATATACAATATAAATCAAGGTTTCGTGAACTGATACTTTGTTTAAATGTTCTCTTTTCTTTTTCAGATACTTTTGGGAGGTTATATTGCCATTGAAAAAAGTTTGAATTATAAATATTTATGATTTACAGTATTTATTATACTGTGAAGTAAGAATATTTATTAAGTTAGCAGAATATCTGGTGCAAGCGGAAGATTTTTATTTTGATAATAAGTAATTCATCTCCTAGTGTTTTTATGGAGGATCGTCTCCTTATGGAGGACTATCCACCTCTTGCTGTGAATTATAGACTTTTTCTCTATCCAGATTGGATGGAATGTACCATAAAAAAGTGTTAAAAAGTGAACTTATTATAAGTGGAAAAATAAACTTATTATATGTTTTGCTTAGTTATAAAGAGAACTAGTGATGGCACACAATTTTATAAGCGAAGAATTCTTGTGACATGACAAGCTAGTGAAATTTTCATTTTTTAGTATCGAAGAAAGTTTTTAGTGTTTGCAGTGCATGTTTTTCTATCTCTATTAAGAAGTTACGCAACTTTTCATGTTATAAAGCAAAGGAATTCCTGTGAGAAGCTAGTGATGTGCAAAGGATTTTTTCAAGATTTATAATTATTACACAAGTTCAGAATACAAGTGATTTTTTAGAAGTTTCTCCCAATTTTGAGAGAGCAAGTATACTCAGATTCCAGATGTAACGAGACTTTTTCAAGTTTCACTGGAAGGCATTATTCAACCATAAGATTATAAATAATTTTCTTGTTATGTGACAAGCTAGTGAAAGTGTTGTGCTTTTTAAGTGTTTGGGTGAGGCAAATAATATAAGGCCGGAGAGGTGAGATGTAAACGGATATCTTGAATGATGTATTTATTTCAAAAAAAAATGCGGTGCGACACGACGTATAAATTTGAAGTGCGCGATATTTACGGGGTCGTACTTGGCGGCTCGGAGGCTCAAGCGATTCTGGGGCCTTGTCGCCCTCCACCGAAAAGCCGAAGATCGTCCCGCCCCTTCGACCGCTTCCCTCTCTCGCGCCAACACAGCGGCCAGGAGAGGGGCGCATTACAATTTATATTTCATGCTTAGTATTCCTAACTAATTCCTATGCGCTCGCTGCGCTTACAATATGCTACGCCGCCTTATCACGCACACTAAGAATCATACTTAATCCTTTTCCATTTATGCTCACATCTTTCACATTCACCCTTCTCATCGCATCCATCATGTACATAGGCTACAGCTCTTATAGTCCATTTTACGTTCTTATCATCTAGACATTGATAAAGATACGCTTATTATAACGCAATCGATACATAGATGCTTACTATATTACACACTGCTCCTTACACACATTTAACGTACACACACATTCTTTCGTGCACTCTTTTTTGCTCGTACGCGTCCTCGGGCGCGCCTTGCCTCCTCGAATAGACTTTCACTTTCCGGACTACTTGTGGTGATTTATTGCCCGTCATAATTGTCGCCTCGTTCGCTACGAAGAGCCATAAGCCCGTTTCCGCTCTTCGCGCAGTTCGGACAACGTCATCTGTTCGAGGCCCCGCGTCGGATTAGAGTCTCGACAGCAATTAGCGCGCTCCCGCACATCAGTCCCCTTAGCTCGGACCCCGTTTCCAGCGTCTCGGGACTGACCGCTAGTTTATGCGCTCCCGCGTCTTAATCCCACACGGTTTGGGCTCCGTTTTCCGCGCTTAGGGTCGGTCGCTCTTTGCCTGCGTACGTGCCTGCGCCTGTGCGCGGCGGGGGGGGGGGGCTCGACCTCGGCCCCCTTTCTTCCTGTCTGTCTCTTTCTTTCTCCCTCTCTCTCTCTCTCTCTCTCTCTCTCTCTCTCTCTCTCTCTCTCTCTCTCTCTCTCTCTCTTCTCTCTGGCGAGGCTGTCCCAAACATCAAGTATCATTGAAAGTTTTGTTATTATTCTATAAGTTCAGAAGACAAGTGGTTCCAGATGTAACGAGACTTTTCTTAATGGAAAAGCATGTTTTGCTTAGTATATTATAAAGAGAACTTGTGATGGCATACAATTTTATAAGCGAAGAATTCTTGTGACATGACAAGCTAGTGAAATTTTCATTTTTTAGTATCGAAGAAAGTTTTTAGTGTTTGCAGTGCATGTTTTTCTATCTCTATTAAGAAGTTACGCAACAGTCGTGTTATAAAGCGAAGGAATTCCTGTGAGAAACTAGTGATGTGCAAAGGATTTTTTCAAGATTTATAATTATTACTCAAGTTCAGAAGACAAGTGATTTTTTAGAAGTTTCTCCCAATTTTGAGAGAGCAAGTATACTCAGATTCCAGATGTGACGAGACCTTTTCAAGTTTCACTGGAAGGCATTATACAACTATAAGATTATAGATAATTTTCTTGTTATGTGACAAGCTAGTGAAAGTGTTGTGCTTTTTAAGTATCATTGAAAGTTTTGTTATTATTCTATAATCAGAAGTCAAGTGGTTCCAGATGTAACGAGACTAGCAGCCTGCACCTTTTACTGTCTTATATGTAAAAATAAGTGGTTAATGAGTTTACATAAATAATAAAAATACTAGCTGATTCTACTCCAAAAGAAAGTAACAAAAGGTCTCTTGAACAATTTCTGTAGATCTAATAGTTTCTGAATTAAAAATCGTAAACTGTTTTTTTTGTCAACTCCAAAATGATTTTTAATTCAGAAACTATTAGGTTTAAAGAAAATTTACAAGAGACCTTTTGTTATTTTCTTTTGGAGTAGAATAAGACAGTATTTTTTTTATTTATCTAACCCTACGAATAACAATTTTAAATTTTGACGAACAGGCCAACAAAAGCAAAAATTTTTGTTAATGAGTTTACATAAATTATAAAAATACTAGCTGATTCCACTCCAAAAGAAAATACCAAAAGGTCTCTTGAACAATTTCTGTAGATCTAATAGTTTCTGAATTAAAAATCATAAACTGTTTTTTTTGTCAACTCCAAAATGATTTTTAATTCAGAAACTATTAGGTTCAATGAAAATGTACAAGAGACCTTTTGTTTTTTTCTTTTGGAGTAGAATAAGCTAGTATTTTTTTTATTTATCTAACCCTACGAATAACAATTTTAAATTTTGACGAACAGGCCAACAAAAGCAAAAATTTTTGTTAATGAGTTTACATAAATTATAAAAACACTAGCTGATTCTACTCCAAAAGAAAATAACAAAAGGTCTCTTGAACAATTTCTGTAGATCTAATAGTTTCTGAATTAAAAATCATAAACTGTTTTTTTTGTCAACTCCAAAATGATTTTTAATTCAGAAAATATTAGGTTTAATGAAAATGTACAAGAGACCTTTTGTTTTTTTCTTTTGGAGTAGAATAAGCTAGTATTTTTTTTATTTATCTAACCCTACGAATAACAATTTTAAATTTTGATGAAAAGGCCAACAAAAGCAAAAATTTTTGTTAATGAGTTTACATAAATAATAAAAATACTAGCTGATTCTACTCTAAAAGAATATAGTAAAAGGTCTCTTGAACAATTTCTGTAGATCTAATAGTTTCAGAATTAAAAATCGTAAACTGTTTTTTTTGTCAACTCCAAAATGATTTTGGAAGAATTCTTTTGACTGGAAGGAGTTTCACTGGAGTTTCACTGAAAGGCATTATTCAACTATAAGATTATAAATAATTTTCTTGTTATGCGACAAGCTAGTGAAAGTGATGTGCTTTTTAATTAGATAAGTATTTAGTTTTATTTTGATTTATATAAATATACAATGCAAATAATGGATTTGTGAACTGATTCTTTGTTAAAATGTTCTATTTTATTTTTCGGGTTTAACTGGAAGGCATACAACTATCAGATTATAAACAATTTTCTTGGTATGTGAGAAGTTAGTGAAAGTGTTGTGTTCTTTTAGGTATTATTGAAAGTTTTGTTATTATTCAATAAGTTCAGAAGACAAGTGGTACCAGATGTAACGACACTTTTCTCAATGAAAAAGCATGTTTAATTAGTATACGGTATAAAGAGAACTTGCGAAGGCACAATTTTACAAGCAAAGAATTCTTGTGACATGACAAGCTGGTGAAATTTTCATTTTTTAGTATCGAAGAAAGTTTTTAGTGTTTGTAGTACATGTTTTTCTATTTTTATTAAGAAGTTATGCAACTGTCATGTTATATACCTGTGAGAAGCTAGTAATGTGCAAAATATTTTTATAAGATTTATAATTATTGCACAAGTACAGAAGACAAGTGATTTAGAATTTTCACCCAATTTTGAGAGAGCAAGTACACTCAGATTCCAGATGTAACGAGACTTTTTCAGGTTTTACTGGAAGGAATACAACTATCAGATTATACAGAATTTTCTTGTTATGTAACAAGCTAGTGAAAGTGTTGTGTTTGCATCATTTATTTATCATTGAAAGTTTTTACAGATTTGCAGTGGATATTTTCCTATTTATAATTATTCTATAAGTTCAGAAGACAAGTGGTTTAGAATTTGTTCGCAATTTGGAGAGAGCAAGTACACTCAGATTCCAGATGTAACGAGCTTTTCTCAAGGGAAAAGCATTTTTTTGTTTAGTATACGGTAACGAGAACTTATGAAGGCATACAACTATCAGATTTTACAAGGAAAGAATTCTTTTGACATGACAAGCCAGTCAAATTTTCATTTTTTAGTATCGACGAAAGTTTTTACTGTATTCAATATTGAACAGCTCAAATATGGTCTAGATGATTTTCAGGCAGACCTACCTGAAAATTTAGACACTAAATTTATGATGTCAACCGTGTAAGTAGTTATGTGAAAGTCATACAGGGGATACCACAACTTTACTGACACTATTTTTTACAGGTTTTCATAAAGTTTGAATTCGATTACAGTTTTCTATCGTTTACCAAATTAGGTGGGTTGCATTAAAAATGATAATACGTCTATCATAAAGAAACATAGGGATATTGGAAATTAACTTACATATACTTCTTTTTATTCTAAATATTATTTTCATTATTCTATAATATAGATTAAACAATTGTGAAGGATACGATGTAAACTTGTATAAATATTAAAATGCTATATCACTCATGTTCTGCATGACAATAGTATACGTAACGTACAAATGCTTTCAAGAAAGCAGTTATCAGTTAATTAATTAGCAATAATTTTAGACGTACAGATTTCTTTGATGTATATTTGCGAAACAAATCATTATGGAACTTAACATAAAATTTAGTGTCAATAAGGAAAAAAACGCGCTATTCTATTTACCTCGAGGGTGGTGTGGAAAAGATAGATTTCTTAGTGAATACTAATGATCTAAAAAAACTATTTACTCTACAGATAGTGTCTAAAAATAATTATTATTATTATTACAATAATCCATGAGCAAATGTACATTAATATTTTAAATTTATTACTTATTTAGTTGATGTTAACTATTCTTTGTAATTTACATATATATACCTTTTAAAAGTAGTGAAATCTCTCCCCCCCCCCCCAAACAAACCTTTTCAAGGTAAAAGGCTGGCAAGTATAAGGTCGTTTCTTCGTGTAAAAATTAAACATTAATTTTACAACTCTTGATAACCTTAATGTAAAAAAAAACTCTTAATAACACTTATGCAGACAAAACCAAACTTTTATTAACATTCATACAGACAAAATAAAAATTCTTAGAGCTTACTCTAAAATTCAACTTTAATTTTCAAACTTCGACAACTCTTATGTAGTCGAAATTATAAGTGCTGTATTCTATACAGTTATTTAATTATGGAAATTAAAGATCTTGATAACACTTATATAGACAAAATACTAGTAGCTTCACTGCATACTCTTAAGACGTGTTGATATTATAATCGTCAGATCAACAAATAATATATCTTCTTTCCTCTTGTGAATAAGTGATCGAACACAAATACTGGAAGAATATGTGATACTTATAGATCAAGTTGGAAAACAAATAAATATGTTAGGATGAATGTCTTCTTTTACCTATTCAATGAGTTAATCACAATCACTCAAATCGTGATGCTTATACATCAAGCTAAAAAATCCGAAACTCGCATGTATGAAAATATGAACGTGTAACCATCTTCGCGTTAAGGGTCTGTTGGACAGATTACCATTTCTTTAGTGTCACGTCTCCTTCGATTATCTATACCTTCGATTTGACATAAATTCTCATTTTAATTTTAAGAAAAGAAGTTATGATATCAATAAATAAATTGGCCAAGTTTTTTGTTATAAAAGTAATTGTTTTCAAATAAATAAATAACCGATTAATTGAGGAAGGATTATAAATATATGTGTTCATATAAACACTCAATCAAATTGCAGCATGTGAAAAAGGTGGATAGCCTGTGAAAAGATACAGTCGGGTACAATTAAAACTTTGAATAATTGCGACTGCTGCCACGTTCTGTACATGTAATAGAATGGTATGATGTTCTTACACGACATTATCACATGACAAATGTGCCCATAATATGCAGTAATATCATGTTTGTCTAAAATTATTATGTAATTTAACAAAATTGTTTCGCATCATGAAAACTTTTTCATTTATTTATGGAAGCTACGAGCGGATGTACAATCTACTCTACTTAGTAATTCAGTAAATGTATTGCTATCCTTATTTCATTCAAAATCTATGTCCAGGACGATTATATACAATTATATATGAGATTTAAATTCTGTTGATTTACATACATTTAAAAAAACAGGAACAAATTCTATCATGTAGAACCCAATTTTTTGACGGAAAAATTTGCCGCCCCGTCCTATCATAGATATTCGATTAACTACTAAATGTCAGTGTAATTAACAATATCATAAAATTTTTAATATAGTTAATTTATCGTCCCATTATCCTATAATGCGTAATACTCAAATCATTATATTAATCTATGAGACCAATGGCCTCAAATAATAATAAACAATGGATTTTTTTAATTAAGTAAAGATTTTAGTTAAGTAAAGATTTGGAACTAAAAGCTGTAGACTACATAAATGTTAATTTAAAATTTTTAAACTTGATTATTTC